>JAFLJL010013333.1:29105-36605 GCA_018398815.1 Conus ventricosus
GTAGTGTGTGTGTGTGGTGTGTGTGATGTGTGTGTGTGTGTGTGTGTGTGTGTGTGTTGTCGTGCGTGCGCGTGTGTGTGTGTGTGTGTGTGGTGTGTGTGTGTGTGTGTGTGTGTGTGTGTGTGTGTGTGTGTGTGTGTTGTGTGTGTGTGGTGTGTGTTGTTATTGTTCTTCAATTTAACGTCTTTTCACTAAATGTTATATTAAACAAGGTGAGTGTGTGTGTGTGTGTGTGTGTGTGTGTGTGTGTGTGTGTGTGTGTGTGTGTGTGTGTGTGTGTGTGTGTGTGTGTGTGTGGTGTGATGAGGAGGAACTGTAAGTAAGAATTAAACTGTAAAAAAAAAAAGACATCAAAAGTAAAAACAAACAACAGCTGAAAATAAGATCATGAAACAGCAATTACAGGATTGAGCCAACTGGGCTTACCATAAGAATTCGTACAAAATTTAAGAGAGATATGGTATCCTGGAATATGCACTTTAAAGTATTCTTTCTAAATTCTGACAAATGGGAATCGTGTGTTGTTGTACATTATCATGTGCACATGCGCGCGCACACGCGCACACACACACACACACACACACACACACACACACACACACACACACACACACACACACAGGGCGTCAGCGCACGCACACACACACACACACACACACACACACACACACACACACAACACACACACACACACACACACACACACACACACGCGCGCGGCGCAACCACACACACACAACACACACACACACACAACACACACACACACACCACAACGCAACACACACACACAAACACACACAAGCATACATTCTTGATTACATCCATGACTATGTTTAAACCTGACAACTATTCTACCCATGCACACAGCCGTATCCACACGCTTCCTGTTGCAGCCTCAGAGCCAGCCGACCACAGGGAGCAATCGATAGCAGGCAGTCATAAGGCAACCCACCGGAGGAGACACTGCGCTGTTGCTGATTCACTTCAGCTCTGTTCATTCTGTGGGGCGTACAACTGTTGGGACTAGGTATCAAAACTTCAACAATCTCCTTTTAAGGAATAGGATCGTGTGTGTGTCTGTGTGTGTGTTTGTGTATATGTGTGTCTGTTGTCTGGTCTGTCTGTGTGTATTTGTGTGTGTATGTGTTGTGGTGTGTGTGTGTGTGTGTGTGTTGTGTGATGTGTGTGTGTGCGGTGTGTGTGTGTGTGTGTGTATGTGTATGTGTGTGTGTTATGTGTGTCGTGTGTGTGTGTGTGTGTGTGTGTCATCCTCCCACTTCTTTTTTCCTGGGAAGCCTTTCTTCAATTTCCCTTCTTCCTACCCTCCTCCTCCTTTTTCCCCATTTTTCTGGGCAGATTGGCAATGGGCAGTCTCACGAATCTGTCAAAATTCAAAACAAATCCAGAATTGCCTGAATGACCTTAAGTTCTCTCAATTTAAAAAAAACTATTATCAGAAAATGATCTTCCTAAAAAATGGGAAGAAAAAACATCAGGGTTAATCGTCTGGATTCTTATTAAAACGGGACTCAAAAAGAATGAAAACGGCAGTGTTGACCAGGACAACAGAGCCAGTCGACGTCTCAACCTCCTTGTTTTCCGTCATCTCATCTTCTGTTAAAACTTTACTTACTCGCCATGTGTCAGAGAGACCAGTCTTCGACACACCAAAATCTGTCAGGAATCAACAAAAATTATCGTCTTTCAATTTTCCAGTCATTTTGGAAGATACTAAGAAGGGGTTCTGCAACTTGGCTGGTATTGGGGTTATATCAGAAGGAGAAAGCTGTGGACCAATACCATCGGACCCATTATTGGAACAGAGACAATTGTCGTCCGGGTAAATGGTTGTTGATTGGCTGTACGTCTGCTGATCAGCAAAGCGCTCTATAAACAAAAATTATGGCTGGCATTCACTATCAACTGCTCCATCCTGAATGAAGTGTATACCGAAGGGGTGATTAAAACCCATTCCTGTAGATATTTCTCTTGATGATATCAGAAGAGAAATACCAGGAGCAAAGCGGCCAAAAGATTGAAAAAATAAAGTTTGGCAGTGACTCGAGGGCTGTGAAAATTACCTTCACTGCTCCCAAGTCTTCCAAAACAAAATCTTTCTGGGGTTTCAGTCTTTTGGCATTAAACCTTTGTTTCCGAAGTCTTTGTTTGCACTCGCTGCAACAGACTGGGACATTACAAAATCCGCATGTCCTCCAAAAAAGGACGATGTGGTAATCTGTGGTCAATCTGGCCATGACAGTGACAATGTTCTAACGGCCAGACGTGTTGTGAAATTGTTTATTCAGGAAAATCATAT
Organism: Conus ventricosus; assembly: GCA_018398815.1. Taxonomy (NCBI): domain Eukaryota; kingdom Metazoa; phylum Mollusca; class Gastropoda; order Neogastropoda; family Conidae; genus Conus; species Conus ventricosus. The sequence continues at coordinate 31,426 of JAFLJL010013333.1, forward strand.
GCTTTCCTACCTTGGGTGTCCTGCATTAAACTAGAGTTTGGGGGGGTCTTTAAAATATCTAATTATATGGTCTTTTCTATGAAAGCCATTTTCTTCACGAGTCAGCTAGAAGGACAAACAAATCTGAACAGTGTGGTTACCAGTCTTCAGTCCATGATTCCTGTCCATGTAACCATACTGTTCACTGTGTCATATTCATCAGTTGTTGCTGGGATCAAAAGTTAAGTCGCCCAGAGCACGAAGAAGGCGGCTTGCTCCCCAGTACTGTCTCAAAAAGGTCTGTTTTCCGACTTGGGAACAAGATAACGTCAAGGCAGAAAATTGTGAAAGTAGGCCAGAATGTCTACCCCTCTTAGTACTCCTAAGAAAAAATGTCATCCAACAGAGTCTCAAAAATGCACATCGCCCGGCTGTCCCTCTCCTAAATTTTTTGCTCTCTATAGTATCGTTCTGTTAATGGAAAACCCTTTCAGTATATTCATTCAGTATTATGAAAAACGTGAGGACCTGCTTACATCCTTCTGTTTTGAATTCAAAAAGAATTATTCAAACTGTCACGCCCAGTGATGTATGAACTTTTACCAAAATGAAGTTTTTCTTTGTTTTCTCTTTGCAAAAATCCGCCTGTTTCTATTTGTTATTTTCTTCCTTTCCTTGTTAATGCGGGCAACCAGTCAAAAGCCAACATGGACAGTCAAGTCATAGTAATCGTCTTATGTTTTTACATGGAACTGCAGAAGCATGTGTAACATTACTACCCTTATTCAAGTTTTTGCAAGACCATAGTTTTGATGTCCCTTGCGCTTCAGTTCTCTGAATTGTCATTAAAAATGATTTACCAAAATCCCGGGATACTATTTTCTCAGTGACTAATACAGGAAGAAAAAATTACTAAAACAAAAGCTGCCCATATATGTGTCGTGTGTAAATTTGTACAACCTGTTAAACACCCTGTATCTTCGACTGAAAACGCTTATATTCCTGCTGTATAGCAGTGAATATCATGGGCCAAAGTTTACAAGTTGTAAACTGTTATTACCAGAAGGGGTATGCAAGAAGGAAGCCGACTGGTTGTTTGATTTAGATTCAGACAAAGAGTGGGTTATTCTAGGTGATTTCAATTTCCCAATCATCTCTATGGGTCGGAAACTCCTAAAAAATATCACAAACAATAAGGGATTATCTTGCAAACTACTATAGTAAAATGCTAATCTAACGATACTGAATGACGGTTCTTTTACCAGAATTGCTGATCGTTATTGATCAGAAAAAATTTCATCAATGATTTGTCCTTAGTAACTGGTGTATTTTTCCACTTTGTACGTGTGATATGTCATTCAGTCACACGGGGTAGTGACCATCTTCCTGTTGAAGTTCAGATCTTGGTGAGTCCAGGAGAGAACTGAGCATACCCCGGAACATACAAAATACAACGAAGATAAAGCTACACGGGACTTTTTGCCCAACTCTAATTAATGGTTTTTAAGCTCAATTTTAAATCCTTATATAGAATCAATAGACGAGCTTTGAAATAAATTATGTAGAATTACGAAATTCTCAATACTGGAGCAGAGAGTGTGCATTTTCAATGATTAAGTTAAAAAGACATCCAAAGAGAGCCTCAATCCCTTGGTGGAATCCTCATGTGAGTTAGCCGTATAAAATGAAAACAGTGGCAAATTCCAAAACATGATGATAGTCGTCATTCACAGCCCCCAAGTAAATAAATGGAACTACTAGTAAATATATAATTTGCTAATATACTATAAGTAACAGAGCAGTAGCTCTTTGCAAAAAACAGTATTATGGTAATTTGATCATGACGTGTTCTAAAACATCACATGCGTTTCTAAATTATGGAAATAGAAATTAAAAAAAATCAAGGGTACATTCATCTCCCTCTGCCTGCTCTGCATGTTAATGATAAAATTTATAGAACTAACAAAGAAAAACGCTGAATTAATTATGCTGAAACTTTTTGTTCAATGAGTCAGGACTGAGTGTTTATCCCAGATGAACAAAATGCGTAGAAAGGAGTTGAGGATAAATACCAAAACATTGAGCGCTTAACATAGAAAGTAACACTTTATATATTAAACACAAAATTATTTAACAATGCAAGAAGTCTGTTTAGCACTAAAACGGCATAAAGCCAGGCAAGATATCCACTGGTTTCAGATCCTATTTCCTATAACATCGATTAAGCATTTTCCTGAGAGTATGTTATCAAAGTTGTTGGCGTTCTTTCAGATTTGTTGGAATGCTAGGAATGCTCCCTTACAGATTGGAAAAAAGTATGTTATCCCAATCCTTTAAACCAAGGAAAATCTAAAACTCTTCCCTTAGTTTCTGACCTATTTCTTTAACACCTCAGATTGGAAAACTTTTGGAAAGAATCTTGAAAAAACAGAATAGAACATTTCCTTGAAAAAAAAAAAAAAAAATGGAAGGTTTTGCCTTTATTCCAGGCTGTTTTTAGGAAAGGTAGAGGAGTCACAGGACACATTGTCCACTTATCCGCGTATGTGAAAAAAGGCTACTTGCCAAGCGTCATTCGACCCTTGCAACGTTCTTTGATGTTATAGCGCCTTCGATTCAGTATGGCATTCTAAATTGTTGTTACAAAGACATGAAGTAGGAATACGGGTCGTTTTTTTTTTCAATTTCTGAACAGCTTTCTTATCGGATCAGAATCTATCCAAGTCAATGTTCATGGAGCTTTATCCAACTTCTAAGCTATTTAACTTGGGTGTTCCCAAGGAAGTGTAATCGCTCCAACACTTTTCTCGCTAATGCTTTACGATATTAAACAAGGTTATACAAAAGGTGCACAATAGCTCTGTATGCAGATGATATTGCTCGTGGAAGAAATGTAAACTGCTATTTTTCAAACAACAAAACCAAAAGAAAGAAAAAAATCATGAACAGTATCAGGGAATAGTTGACAATATTTTTCATTACATGAAATAAAAAGGGTTTCGGTTTATCTGCTCACAAAACGGTTTTTGTTGTCTTTACAAAGAAAAACAATTGCGTTTGAAGGCAGAGAAGCTTGTCTCTTATAAAGGTAGTATAATAATTTAAATATACCCAGCAAACAAGTTAAGTTTCTCGGTGTAATCTTCCACTTAATCTTTTTGGAGTAAACATATCAATTACCTTGGAGAAAAGGCTAAGGAAAACAGTTGGTTTATTACGTAGTTCTATCTGCTTACTCTGATTAAACTGGGGATCTAATCTCGTCTATGTCTCCTCAGGCTAGTTCGTTCAATTCAGTCGTTATGGCCAAGAAGTTTTTTTTTACAGCTGGAAAGACAGATTGTACACAGTAAGCCAGTATTTGACTGTTACCATTAAATTGCAATTAGGACTTCCCGATGGCGCTTCAATTGATATGACGTACAAGGAAGCTGGTGTGTTACCCTTAACTGGAACACAGGCCTAAGTTGCGCCTGTAAATTTTACAGTGAGAGCTAGATCCATTCCAAATTCAGTAATGACTGAACTGGATGGAAGTACGTATGTTTCAAGAGAGGCATCCGTAACAAATCGGGTATACATGTCCCTAGGTGTTAGGTTTCCCGTTATTTCAGAACTTGTAACCTGTCTTCTTGAGGGTATGACCGAGGTTTCATTTGTTCTTACCTTCGTGGTTGTCAGAGCAGGCTTGAAATCTTTTACACTTACGGAGTTACGGAATAAAAAAGATGAATCCTCTGTTACTACCATCCTATGCCAAATACTTGATTGATAGGAAATACGATTCCTATCTACACATTTTCACGGATGGTTCTGTTTTAGATTCTTCCGATGTTGGGGCTTCTTTGTAATACCAGCGCTCAGCATTAGAAAGAAATACATATACGAAAGGATGTTCTTATTTACAGCAGAGTTATTTGCATTTTGAATAGCACTAGATTTTATACTTGACATGCCTGTTATACATAGACAACTACTTTTATTCGGACTCAAAATCAGCTCTTACGGCTCTACATTGTCAATCAAAAATCTAGTGTTCAGACTTGTGTGTGAGATCTTCATTTCTTCATTCATCAGCTAATAAACCCGGGGTATCAATGTAACTTTGTTTGGGTCCCAGGACACTCCAGTTTAGTGGCAATGAGTTAGCTGACTTCTTTTATGCAGGAAGCTGCAAGAAAGTAATTGATGTTTTGATTTGTTGATATCCCTCTGTTCTTCATCTGAGCTATCCACATTGACAAGTTCATCTGGAGCATAAGGTCAGAATCAGTACCTTGAAGATTTCAGCTCGGAAGACAGATTGGGATGTGGGACTAAAACAACAAGCAAATGTTGTTTGTAATCCTCCCAGGGCCCAATCCCAAATCTCGTAAACCTTGTACATAGGCTGCGGGTTAATGGTTGGTTATGTAGGTACTTAAAACCGGACCTGCTTGTGCTTGTGGTCTGACTCTCGATATCCCTCATTTTTTATTTGACGGTACTAGTACAAAAAATTCACTTTCAGCCTCTCATGATAGATGAAGTCCTTCAAGCTTCCGCTGACTATGTCTTGTGTTTTTCAATCCCAGTTATGAGATCGGTTGGAAGTCTGCAATGTTGGATGTTTATCTTATTAAATGTCAAACCACTTGGAAGATTTTTTTAACTCTTCCACCGCCCCACCCCATGTCACTGCCTCCCTTCCCCTAACAGGTGGTAGTGTGGTGTGGTGTGTGTCGTGGTGTGTGTGGTGTGTGTGTTGTGTGGGTGTGTGTGTGGTGGGTAGGTGTGTGTTTCTTCTCCAATTTGCAATTTTTGAAATGTTAAAAATTTATTCGAGGCAAAAAACTATATCAGTATGGTTCGGCGTCTAATTTGCCACGTTAGAGAAAGGCCTTTTTCATCCCCCCACCCGCTCTCTTCCTCCCTATTCTCCCCTTCCCCATACCACACTCATAAGCTGTTTCGACTCTACGAGTTATATTGTCAGCCAGTTCCTACTTAATGATCCTTGATTACCATGTATTGGATATAATGTTAAATCACACAGAATTGGTTGTTTCTGAATTCCAGTATTATGGGCTCTTAGTGTGCGCTGCAGCGCGCGCCGGCAGCGCGCGCGCGCGCGCGCGGTGTGTGTTTGTGTGTGTGTGTGTGTGTGTGTTGTGTGAGTGTGTGTGGTGTGTCGCTGTGTCATGTGTTTGTGTTGTGCTTAT
>JAFLJL010013336.1:0-20352 GCA_018398815.1 Conus ventricosus
CAAAAAAAGTGCAGTGGCTGTCTCTCTCCTCCCTCTCTCTCAGCTGCATCCTTTTCTCTTCTCTCTCCTCTCTCTCTCCTCTCTCTCTCTCCTCTCCTCTCTCTCTCCTCTCTCTCTCTCTCTCTCTCTCCCCCTCTCCTCTCCCCCCCATGTTCGCAATGTTTGAATAAAAACGTTCGCAATTATATGAGAATGGCAGTCATCCAAGCAATACTCAAATCCAATACCACAACGTATCATGTGTATCTGTTTGGGTAAAACATGATGACTATTATTCATATAAGACAAAAGTGTGGAAGAGAGAACAAAAATAAAACCAAAGAAGAAGAGGGACAGGCAGGGAGGGAATCGTCTATCTTGATCTTCACTGCAATCACCAAAGAACCCAAAGATCCGTTCCCAGCAATAAATGAGCATCTGCTTCACTTCAGGGACGGCTCAGGCAGTGGAAGGAGAGAATGTGAATCTGCACAAACGTCCCCCTCCCCATCCCCGCACCCCCCCCCCCCCCCCCCCTCGTCATGCTGTATATAGATCCGGTGAGTCTCTAGCGATATATTACCCCTACGGACTGGGTTTCTTTTTGATTAGTATGAATAGCAACCAGAGCTTAAAATAAGACAAAAGAAACAAAATGACAAAAAATCAGGGATGAAAGCAGTGCAGTTTAGTTTGTAGCTATCTATCTGTTCCTAGCATACCTTGTTGCCACACTGCAGGGAACAATGATTTTACTGCATTAGTGCCGACTGATCCCATTCAGTACAAATCAGAAGCGAATCCAGATAGTGTTCGCCCTCCATATTGATGTTCCTAAACGCTCATGGAAAATGCACATATTGACATTAACACCTTCGAAATACAGATGAGTGCTAGTGCTTGTTCTCACACAAGCGCAACCATGCACACACACACACCACACACACACACACACACACACACACACACACACACACACACACACACACACACACACACACACACACACACACACACACACTGAGAGAGAGAGAGAGAGAGAGAGAGAGAGAGAGAGAGAGAGAGAGAGAGAGAGAGAGAGGAGAGACAGACAGACAGACAGACAGACAGACAGACAGACAGACAGACACAGACAGACAGACAGACAGACAGACAGACAGACAGACAGACAGACAGGAACAGACAGAGACTGGTCGTGACTATTCACTGGGAAACGTTATGGCAGGAGTGACGTGGAGATGGTCAAACATCACTCTGTTCCTCCTGTCCACACGAATTACGCAACGGAAGAAATTAATCACGCGTGCGATTGGTCCATGTTTGCTCGTCTCATGCCGGCTGAAATCGCCTCAGCCATTGGTCAATGTTGACTCTGGACGCCGGAAATACTCACTCACCACTGACATTTCACAAGACCTTTGCAGTGTGGACCTGGCGTAGAGGAAGGGAGAGGGTTTGTGGGTTTGAGGAGGGGTGGGGGGGAGGAGGAATTGAAAGGCTGTTGACCATGGAAAAGGTCAATCAGGACAGGGATGGTAGGGTGGGAGTGGAAGGGTGGATGGGTACAGGAAAGATGGGTAGACAGTTTGGTGGTGGGAAGAGAGGGGGTGGATGAAATTATGGGATATGGGGGGGTGTTGTTTCTGTTGAGTCGCGTATCATTAGGGATCGTTATCGATGCTTTGGAGTGCACATTCTATTGCTCGTCAGGAGTGAGAGAGAAAAGGAAGAGTGTGAGTGTGGGGGGGGGGTAGGGGGGTGGTAAGGGAGAGAGACAGGACAAAAGGGAGAGAGAGAGTGAGAGAGGAGAGAAGCGGAGAGAGAGATAAGAGACAGAAAAAGAGGACACACTGACACGCATCAAATGTTGGGTAATTTTTTTATTTTTGGGTAAAGCGCACTTGGGCTAAGTAAAAGAGACAGGGACAGACAGTCAGAGTGAGGAAAGGAAATATCTCTATTTTCTCCGTCTCTGTTATTTGTCGGTTTATCTCTCTGTCTGTCTGTCCAGTTCTGTCTCCCTCTCTCTCTCTCTCTCTCTTCTTTCTCTCTCCTCTCTCTCTCTCTCTCTTCGCTCTCTCTCTCTCACTCACTCTCTCTCTATCTCTCTCTCTCCTCTCTAGCTCTCTTCCACTCGCGCACAAGTGAACAGCACGCATGCACGTGTGCTTCAATGCATACAGACACACACACACAAGCACACGCAAACACACACCCACACACACACCACACACACACACACACACACACACCAAACACACCACACACAACAAACATACATACAGAGAGAGAACCCCCTGGAGAGAGAGGAGAGAGAGAGAGGAGGGAGATGTGTCGAGAGAGAGAGAGTGAGAGGTGAGAAGTGAGAGAGAGAGGAGCTTGTACGTAATGCACAAACACCGAAGTGTTGCATTTTCCGAATTCTTGGGTGAGTGAGATGCAGAGAGAGACAGACAGAAACTGAGAGAGGAGAGAGAGAGAGAGAGAGAGAGAGAGGAGAGGAGGTGAGAGAGAGGAGAGGAGGTTGAGAGGGAGGAGAGAGAGGAAAGAAGGGGAAAAAGAAGAGAGAGAGAGAGAGTGGGGGGGAGGAGAGAGAGGAGTGAGGGGAAGAGAGAGAGAGGATGAGTGAGGAGAGAGAGAGTAGAGAGTGACCGAGTGAGAGAGGAGAGAGAGAGAGAGAGAGAGAGAGAGTTCAAGTTTACGATTTTATTTTTAAAAAGGCCAATGCCCGATTTCTTGAGAGACAGACAGGACAGTCAGAACAGACAGACGAGAGACAGACAGACGGGCAGACAGACAGACAGAAAGCACAGGACGAATTCGGATACCGTGTTCACAAACAGGCAATTAACCCATCATGAAGGGTTGCATCTGGGAAAGGTCATTACAATTTGTGTGTGTGTGTGTGTGTGTGTGTGTGTAGTGTGAGTGTGTGTGTTGTGTGTAGTGTGTGTGTGATGTGGTGTGTGTGTGTGTGTGTGTGATGTGTGTGTGTGTGGTGTGTGAGAGAGAGATGAGGTGAGAGCAGGAGAGCGAGATGAGCGAGTGAGAGAGAGACACAGAGTGAGAAGAGAGACAGACTGACAGACAGAAAGGACATATCAGGAAACAGACAGAGACTGGTCTCGTGGAATATTTCACTGGGTAACGCTTCTGGCTCGAGTGACGTGGAGATGGTAAAACATCACTCTGGTCCTCTGTCCACAACGAATTACGCAACGGAAAAGAAATTTTCACGCGTGTGTGATTGGTCATTGTTTGCTTCGTATAATGCCAGCTGAAGTCACCTCGTTCATTGGTCAATGTTGACTCTGGGGACGCCGGAAAAGACTCATCTCACAATGACCATTTCGCTACACATTGCAGTTGTGGGGACATGGCGTAGAGTATGGAGAGGGGTTCGTGGGTTTGGAGGTGGGGTTGGGGGGTGGTGGGTGGGGGAGGAATGGAAGGTTGTTGTCCTTGGAAAAGGTCAATCTGGACAGGGATGGTAGGATGGGAGTAGTGGAAGGTGGATGGGGTAAGAAAAGATGGGTAGGACAGTTGGTGGTGGGAAGAGCGGGGGTGGATGAAATGGATGGGATAGGGGGGGGGGGGGGGGTGTTGGTTCTGTTGATGTATGTATCAATATGGGTCTTTTTATCGTTGCTTTGGAGCTGCAACATTCTATGTATCAGTCAGGAGAGTGAGAGAGAGATAGACAGACGGAGATGAGTGAGAGGAGTGAGAGAGGTGAGGAGAGAGAGAGAGAGAGAGTGAGAGAGAGAGGGGGGAGGAGGAAGGAGAGGAGACACAAACAGAGACGTGAGAGAGTGAGAGAGAGAAGAGAAATTGAGAGAGGGGGAGAGGAAAGTGGAGTGAGGAGGAGAGAGAGATGAGAGAGAGAAGAGACTGAAAAGAGTGACACAACTGACAGAACAAAATATGGGTTGTTTAAAGCGCACATGGGCTAAGTAAAAGAGGACTAGGGACAGACTGACAGAGATGAGGGAATAACCCTCTCTTTTCTCTGTCTCTGTATGTCGGTCTGGTCTGTCTGTCTGGTTGTCCATCTGTCTCCCTCTCTCTCTATCTCTCTCAATACTTCTCTTCCTCTCTGTCTCTCTCTGTCTCTCTCTTTTTCATCTATCTTCTCTCTTCCACTTGTGCACAAGTGAACAAGCACGCATGTATGCTGTTGCCCAACACGCATACAGATAACACACACACAAAACACCACACACACACACACACATCATACCACACACCAACCGCAGCACGCACGCACGCACGCACGCACACCAACAAAACACACACACAAACACACCACCACACACACACACCACACACACACGTGGTGCACACACACACACACACACAACACACACACACACACACACATACACGCACACACACACACAAACCACCACACACACACTTACATACAGAGAGTGAGAGTGTGAGAGAGAGAGAGAGAGTGAGGAGAAGAGAGAGAGTGTGAGAGTAGGAGAGAGAGAGAGAGAAGAGAGGATGAAGAGAGGAGAGAGAGAGAGAGAGCTTTACGACTATGCACAAACACGAGTGTGCAATTTTCGTTCGTGGGGAGGAGAGAGACAGAGAGAGACAGAACACAGAGAGTGGACGTGAGAGAGAATGTGGGCGGAGGAGAGAGAGAGAGAGAGAGGGAGTGAGAGAGAGAGAGAGGAGAGTGTGGGAGAGGGTGAGAGAGAGAGAGAGATAGTGAGTGAGGGAGGGAGATTGAGAGAGTGTGAGGAGAAGTGATGAGAGAGAATGAGAGAGAGAGAGAGAGAGAAGAGGAGAGATCTCGATTTCGATATTTTATTTTAAAAAAGGCCAAAGCGCATTTCAAGAGAGACAGACAGACAGTCTGACTAATATGGATTCCTGTTCACAAACAAGGCAATTTACCCTTCTTGAAGGGTTGCATCTCGAAGTCATTCATATGTGTGTGTGTGTGTGTTGTGTGTGTGTGTGTGTGTGTGTGTGTGTGTGTGTGTGTGTGTGTGTGGGGGTGTGTGTGTGGTGTGTGTGTGTGTGTGAGTGTGTGTGTGTAGATGTTGTGTGGTGTGTTGTGTGAGAGTGAGAGAGAGAGAGGGAGAGAGCAGGAGAGAGAGACGATGACTGAGACAGAGTCTGGAGGAGACAGACAGACAGGAACAGACTGTTACGTGTCTATCACTGGGAAACGTTTCTGGCTCGAGTGAGTGGAGATGGTCAACATCACGCTGTTCCTCTCTGTCCACACGGAATTACGCAACGGAAGAAATTAATATCCACGCGTGCTGATTGGATCCATGTTTGCTCGGTATCTGCTCGACTGGAAAGTAGAATCACGCATTGGTCAATGGTTTGACTTGGGACGCTCGGAAAAATTCTCACTCACCACTGACATATCACAAGACCTTGGACAGTGTGACCTGGCGTAGTGGTAGGGAGAGGGTTTGCGGGTCTTGATGGAGGTGCGTGGGGGGTGAGGAGAAATTGATTGGGCTGTTGACCATGGAAAAGGCTATCAGGACAGGGATGGTAAGGGTGGGAGATGAAGGAGTGGTTGGGGTACAGAAAGATGGGTGAATGTTGGTCTGGTGGGAGAGAGGGGGGTGGATGAATGATGGGATATGGGGGGGGGGGTTGTTTCTGTTGAGTCTGTATCAATAGGTATCGTTATCGATGCTTTGGAGCTGCCACATTCTATTGTTCAGTCAGCGAGCAAGGAGGAGAGAGAGAGGAGAGAGAAGATGTGATGAAGAGTGAAAGATTGGAGGAGAGAGAGAGAAGAGAGAGGGGAAGGAGGAAGGGAGAGAGACGAAAGCAGACAGAGAGAGAGATAGAGAGATAAGAGGGAGAGAGAGAGAGAGAGAGAGATGAATTGAGAAGACGATGAGAGTGGAGAGAGGAGAAGAGAGAGAGAGAGAGACTGAGGAGAGAGAGAGAGTGATGAGAGTCAGAAAAAGAGAGACACAATGACAGCAACAAATATGGGTTAAGCGCACATGGGCTAAGTAAAAGAGAAGGACAGACAGACAGAGATGAGGAAACTCTCTCTCTTTTCTGTCTCTGTATGTCGGTTTCTGTCTGTCTGTCTGTCTGTCATACTGTCTCCTTCTCTCTCTCTCTCTCACTTATCTCTCTCTCTCTCTGTCTCTCTCTGTCTCACTCTCTCTCTCTTCACTCGCGACAAGTGAAACAAGCTGCATTGCACGTGTGGCACAGCATACAGGGACACACACACACACACACACACACACACACACACACACACACTCACACACACGCACGCACCACACCCACTCACACACACAAACACACACACACACACACACACCGCACGCTCGCACACCACACACACACAACCACACTAACACACACAAACACACACGCACACTCAACACCACACACACACCACACTAAACACCGCGCTCGCACACTCACACACGCACACACATACTCACACATACATTACAGAGAGAGTGAGAGAGTGAAGAGATGATGTTAGAGAGGAGAGAGGCGTGAAGAGTAGAGAGAGAGGAGGAGGAGATAGAGAGGAGAGAGAGAAGGAGTGAGGAGAGAGAGAGAGGAGATTGTGTGCAATGCACAAACTCCGAGTGTTGAATTTTCCGTTCGTGGGGAGAGAGAGACTGAGAGAGACAGACAGGTGACCAGAGAGACGAGGAGTAGAGAGTGGAGATGAGGAGCAGTGAGAGGAGACTGAGAGTGATGTGACCGTGAGAGAGAGTGAGGAGAGAGAGACAGAGTTACGATTTCGATTATGTTATTTTAAAAAGGCCAATAGCAGCATTTAAAGAGAGACAGACAGACTGACTGACAGACTTATATGGATACCGTCGTTCACAAACAGGCTATTACCCTTCATGAAGGGTTGCATCTCGAAGTCATTCGATGTGTGTGTGTGTGTGTGTGTGTGTGGTTGTGTGTGTGTGTGTGTGTGTGTGTGTGTGTGTGGTGTGGGTGTGTGTGTGAGAGATGAGAGTAGAGAGAGAGTGAGAGAGAGAGTAGGAGAGACAGAGACAGAGACAGAGAGTCAGACAGACAGGGAACAGAGACTCTCTCGCTCGACACTATTCACTGCGGAAAACGTTCTGGCTCGAGGTGACGTGAGTGGTGTGGTCAAACATCACTTTTTCCTCATGTCAACACGCATTACGCAACGGAAGTAATTAATCACGCGTTTGCGTTTGTCATTGTTTGCTCGTCTCATCGCACGGGCTGATGTAGCCTCAGCCATTGGTCAATGTTGACTCTGGACGCCGGAATATTCAATCACACTGCATTTCACAAGTCCTTTGCAGTGGACATGGGCGTTAGAGGAAGGGGAGTGGGTTTGTGGGTTTGGAGGCGGGGTGAGGGGGCTTGAGGAGGTTATTGAAAGGGCTTGTTGCCATGGGATAAAGGTCAATATGGACAGGGATGGTTGGGTGGGAGTGGGAAGGGTGGATGGGGTAATGGAAAGATGGGTAGACTGCAGATTGGTGGTGGGAAGATGAAGGGGGTGGATGAAAATGATTGGGATAGGGGGGGGGGGGGGTGTTGTTTCTGTTGAGTATGTATCAATAGGGTTCGTTCATCGATACTTTGGAGCTGACAATTCTATTGCTCAGTCAGGAGGAGAGGAGAGAGAGAGAGAGGAGAGGAGAGAGAGAGAGAGAGAGAGAGTGTGGAGAGAGAGAGGAGAGTGAGGAAGAGAGTGAGACAGGTTGAGATGAGAGGGGAGGGAGATGGAGAGGGAGAACAGAGAGAGGAGAGAGAGAGGGAGAGAGAGAGGGGGGGACGGGGGAGAGATGAAGAGAGAGATAGTGAGGAGAGGGAGAGAGGGAGAGTGAGACGGGGGGGAAGAGAGGGGGGAGAGAGAGTAGAGAGGAGAGAGACAGTGGGGAGAGGAGAGTGACTGTGGAGGACGTGAGAGAGAGAGTGAGAGAGAGAGGAGAGGAGGAGAGATGAGAGAGAGAGAGAGGAGGAGAGAGAGAGAGAGAGTGGAGAGTGAGGAGAAAGATGCGAGGACAGATATATGAGACACAATGACAGCAACAAACAGGTAAAGCGCACACACAGGGGCAAGAATAAGAGCTGGGGACAGACTGTCAGAGATGCGGAGGACCACTATTCTCTTCTCTGTCTCTTGTTGTAGTCTGGTCTGTCTCTATGTTCTGTCTGTCTGTCTCTCTCTCTCTCTCTATATCTATATCTATCTCTATCTCTCTCTCTCTCTCTTCTCCCTCTCTCTATCTCTATCTCTCTCTCTCTCTCTTCTTTCTTCTTTCACTCGCGCACGATGTGAACAGCACTATGCACGTGTAGCGCACACGCATAAAGAAGGCACCAGACAGACAGGACACACGCACACGCACACACTCACACGCACACACACACACATCACACACACACACTCCACACTCACACACCCACACAGTTCACACAGGTGAGAGAGAGAGAGAGGGAGAGAGAGGAGTGAGAGAGTAGAAGAGTGTGGAGAGAGTAGAGAGAGGGGGAAGGAGAGGAGAGAGTGGAGAGACTAAGATCACAATAACGATTACGATGTTTTATTCAAAAAATAGGCCTAGGCCCCTTTTAATGAGAGAAGAGAGAGAGAGGAGAGTAGAGAGAGACGAGAGAGAGGGAAGAGTGAGTGGAAGAGAGAGTGAGAGAGAGATGAGAGAGAGCAGACAGAACGTCAGACGACAGACAGACAGGACCAAATAGGATACTGGTTCAAAACAGGCCATTATCGACATGAAGGGTCTGCATTGGAATCATTAAATGTGGGTGTGTGTGTGTGTGTGTGTGTGTGTGTGTGTGGTGTGCTGTGTGTGTGTGTTGGGTGTGTGTGTGTGTGTGTGGGTGTGAGGAAGAGAGAGAGAGAGAGAGAGTGAGGAAAAAGTAGGAGTGGAGAGTGAGTGTAAGATGATGAGGGAGAGAGAGAGAGAGAGAAAAACAGAGAGACAGAGAGACAGACAGACAGACAGGCTGACAGATGAAGGACTGGCAGACAGACAGACAGACTACGGCAGACCAGAGTGGGACAAGGCAGGCAGACAGACAGTTGGTAACAGAGATAGAGTGTGATCTTATTCGACGGAATAGTACATTATCACACAAGATTGTAAAGCATACAGCCTGAAGACAGCAATTCGCAAGGAGCAATCAAGTGGTTCCCAAACTAAGTCCTCCATCTCATCACAGAGTGCCCCACAATGTCCTCAATGGAATGCCATAAATCGTGCACTCTGATGACTTTCACACGATCTCTCGCGAATGTGCATGAAGGACAAAGGTGAGGTTACTTCAGGAGCAGGGCTTGAGGATTCAAATGGAATGGTGTTGTCGACGATCAGCGTGAACGATGAAATGATGAGATGATGTGATGATGATGTGTGATGATGATTGGTTGATGATGATGATGATGATAAAGACGATGAGTGTAGGGCCATTGGGTTGAGTCTGCATTTAATTTAATCACATCATGCTATAAGTCGCCCTCAATGTAGTAGTCTTCCAGTCATCAAAGGGTACTGTTACCTTGCGATTACTCTGAAACATATATCACGAACATTTCTCGCATCCTCACATTTGATCGCACGGAGTTCTCTCAATGAAGGGGATAGTCACGAAGTACAGGGAACGCGATCACATTCGGTGCTGTCTCTTCTGTTCTTGCTTTTTACTCTGCATGCTCTAGAAAATCTATATGAAATAGTAAACAAGGTGCAATAAAGCATATAATCGTACTCCCAGTTTATCTTGAGTACGCGTGAGATATTCCATAAATTAAGAATAGCCGTTTTGGGCGTTATAGCCGTGAGATCGACTATTTCTGGTTAGAATGAAACACCGGGCATACTCATCCGTGACCCGTTAACGAATCATAGTTACAATTTTCAGAAAGATCGGCCAAGTACTTACTGTGATATTTCATAAAAGAGAAACCGTTAGGGGCCGTTATTGCCGTTTACTAACGCCTATATCGGTAGAATAAAACCATCGGGCATCATCCGGGACCATAATTGAACATTCCTACAAATTTTCAGAAAGCTCGGCCCCTAGGGAACGTTTTGTCTGGAGCGATTGAACACATTTTGAACTCGGAAGGAACAGACACACAGGACACACAGACAGCATTTCTTCGTTCCAATTGTAAAGTACTCCATGTTCTATACTTAATGGGAGTACAACATATGTTTTCTACCACTGGGCTCGACAAAATGAAAGTACTCGTTCGCCATGTCGTTCAACACAAGCACATGGCCGGATAACAGTTTCCAAAAGAAATGACATGAAGCGATTTCGACTGGTGTTTATGAATAGACTCTGCTTTTGTAATTGTGACAGTTAGGTAGATGAAATTAACAGATGGACAGACCAAATGTTTAAGATCGATTTTTTTTCAGACGAGACGTTAAATCCCAAGTTAGCTGTGCAGCATGCCTTTAGGGGCACGTGAAAAAAACACCATAGGGTAACATCGGGGTAGCCCGGTTATGATTCTCTGATGATATTGATATGGTGATTTTTGAATGTTTTATATCAGAAAACGGAAATAAGTTATGTATTTCTATCCTCTCTCTCTCTCTCTCTCGCGCTCTCCTCATCTCTCTCTCTCTCTTCTATATATTTATATATATATATTATATATATATATTTCTATTTTTGTGTGTGTGTGTTGTGTGTGTGTGTGAGTGTGTGTTTGTGTGTGTGTGTTGGTTCCCCCCACTACTTTGTTTTTTTTACTTAATTATCAGGCATATTATTGATATTTATATTTATATATATTATATATATATTTATATATATATATTTATATATATATATATAATATATATATATATATATACTGAAAAGGCAGAGGAGTCAAATTTTTTTTTATCACTTTCGCGGTCACTGTGGAGAATCCACCAAGTTTCGAAATATCGGTATTTTCCAGAGGTTATATGTTAGTGAGTTTCCTCCTATTGGAGGGTGTCCCCCCCTTGGAGACTATAAGCTTGCTAAAGGGGTTCTTGTGAGAAGTTTTTTTTTTTTTCCAAAATTCACCACTAAAAGACATACTGTTAGTTAGGCGAATCATTACCACTGCATTTATGAAGGGCTTATCTCCCCCTATTTCTTAATCTAAGACTTAGAGCAAGCTTTTTTTATTTTTTCAATTTTTTCTTGCAGTCATTGCAACACCAAGTGCTCTGAAATTTGTGGAACGGTGCTCGGAAAATTATCCTTGGAATTTATTGGGTTTTGTTGTATATATATATTTTATATATATAATATATATATATTATATATATTATTTATTTATATTTTATATATATATTTTTATGTGTGTGTGTGTGTGTTTTTGTTGTTTTTTGTCTTCAATTTAACGTCTTAACATTAAGTTTATTAGAAAAGGGGGAAAGGATTTGGAGAGGGGGGGGGCATGGGGGAGGGGGGGTGGGGGGGCCCTCTTCCCAATCATATAAAAAAAAAAAAAAAAAAGCATTTTTTACAATCTTTGCAAAAAAAAAAAAAGGGAAAAAGAAAAAAAAAAAAGGGGGGAAAAAAGTAGGGGGAAAGCCAATTTAAAAACTATTTTGAATCAAAAACACAAACTATAACAAATGTCCATGGGATTCCCTTAGAAAACATTCGAAAAATCAAACAAAAAACAAAAATTTTCAAGAAAAATGTCAAGAAAAACTTTCAGAAATACCCCGGTTTTAAAATGGGGTTAATCTTTGGCATTCCAGAAAAAATGTGGGGTTTTGAAATTTGTTCACCCCACAGAAAATTTAAAAATTTTTGCTAAATTTTTGTTTTAAA
This sequence comes from Conus ventricosus, assembly GCA_018398815.1. Lineage (NCBI taxonomy): Eukaryota > Metazoa > Mollusca > Gastropoda > Neogastropoda > Conidae > Conus > Conus ventricosus. The sequence continues at coordinate 11,788 of JAFLJL010013336.1, forward strand.
GGCTTTAAGTTTACCCTATAAGACAGCGAAGTAATGTTTTTAATTTTGAAACTGTTGCAAAAATTTTCCAGCTATTTTGTTTTTTTAAAAATTCCCGGGAATTCAGAAAGGGAGACCAGAGAATTTTCTTTCCTATGGAGAGATTTTAAAAACTTTTTTCCCCACGATGCTTGCTTAGTAAATGTACCCTTCTGAAAACGGTTATGGGATGTTTATTTCTATTGTTTCCCCTGTCTTGCCTTGAACCTTTTTTTGGGGGGTTCTATAAAAGGCACAATCGTTTGAATATAAATCCAATTTGGGGAAGGAACCCAGAAAAAGGGATTTTTGGGTTTCCCTTTTAAACTTAAAATGTTAATCTTTTTTGTTTTGATTTCTTTATAATTTTGGATTTTTCTTGAAAATAAAATAAAAGAAAAGGGAAAATTACAGACTGAAAAATCGACGAAAAAAAATTTAAAATTTAAAAAATGTTTAACGGAAGATCAACTATGTAATTAAGGCCCAAAAAGTATAGAAACGGTTCGGGGGTTAAAAATTGATCGTTTTTTTTACAAGGGAAGTATGATTTTTTTTTTTTTAAAGCGGGTTATAAAAAAAACCTGAAACCGAACGGGGGATAATTAGGATTTGAGCCTTGTGTATTTTTTAAAAAGTTTTGGGTATTTTTCTGGGTTTAAAATGGACTTCATTTTGAAAATTATTTGGATTCTCATTCTTTTCACATCAGTGTAATTGTATCAAAATGTGGTTTATTATCCCCCATTTGGGGGTTTAAGGGGGAAATACAAGCTGTGCTTCAATAAAACTGTGGATTTATTTCCGACTTTTTTAAAGTAAGTCTACTTTTATGACCCAAATTGGGCCTTTAAGGGAAGATATTGTCGGGCCCCGTTTAGGATAATTTTTTTCGGGATTTTATTTTTTTATTTTCGAGAAAAAATTTGGGTCGGGGTTTTGGAGGGTCCTAAAAACGTACTTTGCACATGCAAGATTTCAAATTTCATAAAAGGCAATTCCAATTTCTTTAAAATTTTTGAGGGTAGATGCGTGAAAGGGTACCCCAAAAAGCAACCCTTTGTACCCTTTCCCCAATCGTACTTTAAAGTTTCTTAAGTAAATAATTTGGAGCACTAAAAAAATTTCTTGTCCTAGGATAATTTTGATCGAATTAATGTTGTGCAAAGATGTTTAAAAATTTTGGGCTGTTTGTCCCAGTATTGTTTACTTATAATTTTTAAAAAAATTTTAAGATTTTTTGCTTTAGTCAAATTTGGGTTTTATATGAGGGGGTTTCCACGTTAGCTTTGTTGTAAGAAAAAACCCCAAAAATTTTTCCCGGAACCCTTTTGTACTGAATTGTTTCTTTTTCAATTTTAAAATGGTGCTCACCCGGAAATTACTCCTTTATTGAAAAAAAATCATATGGTTTTTTCTGAAGATAATGCAAGACCTTTGTGACCATAAAAAATTGTTTTTTTTTTATCAAGTTCCCTTTGATATAGTTCTTGATATATTTTAAAGGGCCCTTGTAGAGTTTTTCTTTTCATAAAAAACATTCATCCATATACAGATATCATCTATATTTTTCTTTTTATACATGTTTTGACAAATGTGATGGAAAATCGTTCTCATATATTAAATAACAGGGGTGAAATTTTAGGGAAACCCTTGTGGCAACCCCTTTTAAAGAGTTTTAAAATTTGATATGAACCCCCTTTACTTAATTTTGTATACTTTTTTACTCAAAAAGCATTTTTTTAAAATGGTATAGATGCCCCGAAAAAACCCAAAGTCGTTTAAGTTTAAAAAGAACTTGGCATGCCAGAGGGTCATGGGCTTTCTTGATGTAAAAGAAAAGTTGCAAAACGTTTTTTCTTCTCGCAAACGGTTGTTTTATGTTTGTTGTAATTTTCACCAATTATCGATTGCAGACCTCCCTTTTCCCGGGAAAAAACTGTTTGGGTTAAATGGGAATGTTTTTAATTTACTTCACAAAAAATGAACCAATTTTTTAAAAAATAACCCGCTCCAAAATTTTTACATGTAGGTGAGGGTTGAGCATTGGGCCCTGTAACTATGTTTGTTTACTGGGTTTTACCTTTTTTGAATGGGAAACGAGGGACAGACTGTTTCCGTGTTCTGGCAAAACACCCCCAACCAACATTTTGAAACAATTTATGCAAAAATAAAAAAAAATTATCGGGTTAAGGGGTTTAAGCAATCTTTTAGAAATATATTAACCTCAGATGTTTTTCTTATTGGGAAGAAAAAAATAATTTGCTCTTTGCTTAAAAAAAAAAGTAATTGGAGATTATGAAGGGACTGTTGTCACTAACGGGAAATCTTTGTATTCATCTTTTCCCTTTTCTTCTTAAAGTTTAAATGCTTTTTTTTTATGGGCCGCCCTTTAGACGATAGATTCTAAAAAACATATCAGCGAAAAATTTGCCTTTTTGAGTTTGAGGGAAAAAATTCTTTTTTTTCTTCAGTCTTTAGGACAAGATGGAAAATTTTACCCTTTTTTTATTTCATGAAATTTTTAAAAAACTTTTTGAAAATTGTTGGTTTAAAATTTTCATTTGTAAAAAAGGGGACCGTTTGCCTTTTCGCCTGTGCAAATTCCATATTGCTATGAGGGTTTTTGCTTTTTTTTACCCAATTTAAAGATTTTGGTAAATTTTTGTATTTTAGATTATCTTAAAAAAATTGATTTTTTCTTATTTAGGCGCATCAAAGGGGGTTTTCCCCCGATTTTTCCCTGAATGTTTTTTTTGTTTTGACGGGAGGGAAATTTTGGGAAATTGTACTTCAGCAGTTTAAAAAATGGCACAAGAAAAGGGTTAAAATTAATGTCTATGTTATCAGTTTCAAACTTTCGTATGACAAGCTCCAGACAAATTTTTAAATTTTTCCCCAGTCGCAATTTTTATAATTATTTTTTTGGGAAATTTTTGTCCTTTGGAGATTAAAAACACTCTGTCTTTTCATTAAATGTTAAAAAAAAAGGGAAGATGTCGCCCCCCAAAGTATCATTAAAGGTACCCCGTTTACAGTCGGGGGTTTGGGAAAAGGAGATCCCAAAATTTTAAAATCAATTGTGATGCCTGTGTTTTGAGATGCCCGGGAAATTTTTAGTGAAAAGGCCATCTTTAAAGGAATAAAAACCCAAGAATCAACAATTTTTCCCCCAAAAAAAGGGGTTTTACTAGTAATGATGCAAAATCTTTTTTCCAAAAGGGGGGAAATTGGCTTTTAAAATCCCTGCTTTTTCGGGCCACTTTTCTTTATCTTGAAGGGTTTGAAACCCATTTTTCTTTATCTTGAAGGTATGTGTGGGGTGTGTGTGTGTGGGGTGTGTGGTGGTTGTGTGTGTGTGTGTGTTTTGGGGTGTGTGTGTGTGTGTTTTTCCCTTCCCAATCAAAGGGCATAAGAGCAATTTATAAATAAATAGATTCTAATTCATTTTAATTATAAAATTTGCGCATGTCCACGCAGCCTCTGAGCTTTTAAAAAGTTGCGGAGTGCTCCCTGGTTTTTAAACCGGGGATTATTTTTAAAAATTTTCAGCTTTTGGGTGTTAATGAGGCGAAAACCCAAATCTAAAAAAACGGGCCCGTTGGAGAAAGTCAAAAAGGGTTGGTGATGAGTTTACGTTACCCAATTTCAGGGTTTTCTTGTTTTAAAAAGACAGGCAAACGGGGCAAACACACGTCACAGAAAGAGAAACCGAATGGTGATGTGTATAAATGGTGGAGAAGAGAGAAAGGGGAAGAGAGGGGGAGAGAGAGAGAGAGGGTGGGGGAGGGGGAGAGAGAGAGAGAGGAGGGGAGAGAGGGAGAGGGGGGGGGGGAAGGGAAGGGGAGAGAGGGGAGGGGAGGGGGAGAGAAGAAGAGAAAAGAGAGAGAGAAGAGAGAGGAGGAGAGAGAGAGAGGTTTTTTATCGTTTTTTTGTGTCTCCAAAGGGGGTTTGCAAAAAAAAAATTTGGGCAGGGGGTGATTGGTGAGCAATGGAGGATTTTTATTGAGTGTGTGTGTGTGTGTGGGGTGTGTGTTTTGGGGGTGTGTGTGTGTGTGTGTGTTTTGTGTGTGTGTGTGTGTGTGTATGTGTGTGTGTGTTTTGTGTGTGTGTGTGTGTGTGGGGGTTTTGTGTGTGTGTGTGTGTGTGGTTTTGGGGAGTGTGTGTGTGTTGACCCGACAGGAAGAGAGAGAGAGAGAGAGGAGGAGAGAGAGAGAGAGACAGAGACAGAGGACAGGGGGCGGGAAGAACCCGAGAGAAAGGCAGAGACAAAAAAGGAAGAGAGGACAGAGAGAGAAAGAGGGCAGAGAGAGACAGGGCTTTGAGGGGGGAAATTTTTTGGGGGGGATGTTATAAAACCCTTGGATGAAAAAATGTCCATGTTGTTTCGGGGAAACTAAGGAGTGGAAGCAGAGAGCGAGCGGTGGAGAGAGAGAGAGAGAGGGGAGAGGAGGGGAGAGAGAGAGAGGGGGGGGAAGGAGAGAGAAGAGAGAGAAAGAGACAGAGAAAGGGGGGACAGAGGGGATAGAGGGGGGATTTGGGGGATGTTATTTAAAAACTTGGGTGAAACTTGTCCATGTTGGTTTCAGAAACTTTAAAGGGGTTTAAGCCCCGGGGAAGGGAAACGATGAGAGAGGAGAGAGGGGGAAAAGGGGAGGGGGGGAGAGAGGAGAGAGAGAGGGGGAACAGAGAGAGAAGAGGAGGAAAAAAAAGACAGAGGGAGAAGAGGCCCTAGAGGGGGGGGGTTTGGAGGGTGTTATAAATAAATTTGGAAAGAAATGTATGTTGTTTTTAGAAACTAAGGAAATGAAGCCAAAAGGGGAGGGGCGAGGGGGAGAGAGAGAGAGAGGGGGAGAAAAGAGGAGAGAGAAAAAGAGAGAGGAGAGAGGGGGAGAGAGAGAGAAGGAGGGCAGAAAAGACGGGCAGAAAGACGGACAGAAGACAGACAGAAGACCGACAGGGGGCAGAGGGGCAAAGTGAAAGGATCCCAAATTTTCCATGCCCCTTTTTCATTAAAAAACAAAAATTAAATTTTAACATATTTACTATTTTTGTTTCTCTAAAAGGGGAAAAAAAGAAACACTAAAGACATTGCGGGGCCCACAAAAGGGGCCCCTTTCATCAGCAATGAAAAGGGCGTGGTGTAGGGGCTGCATCATGCTTGATCAATTTTCTTCAATTTCTCTCTTCCAGCTATTGATCTGCCTCAAAAGTTGACGCCCTCCTTTATCTCTGTTTTGGTTTTTGCCTTTTCTGTTGGGCTGTTCTCCCGTCGTTTGTCTGTGTTGGGTGGGGGCTGGTTGGCTCTTTCTCTCTCTCTCTTTTTTCTCTCTCTTCTTCTCTCTTCTCTCTCTCTCTCTCTTTTCTCTTTTCTCTTTTCCTTTCACACACTTCTCTCTCTTTTCTCCTCTCTTCTCTCTCTCTCTTCTCTTCCCCCCCCCTCTTCGCTTTTTCTTCCTCCCCCCTCTCTCCTCTGTCAGTCTGTCTGTTGATCCCTTCCTTCTCTCTCTCTCTCTTTCTCTCTCTCTCCTCTCTCTTCTCCGATGTAAAATTCTTTAAAAATAGTTACCAACAAAAGGGCCCTAGAGATCATTGGGGAGATTCAGAAGTGGAAAATCTAGGTCTGAGAGCCAACAAAAGATGGGTTTTATTTGAAATCTGTGGGTTTTTATGATGATGGGAAAATGGAAAATGAGAGGGGAAGATGAAAAACATTTTGTATTTGATTTCAAAGGGAAAATGAAAAACATCAGGTCGAAGTCTCAGCTTTCGAAAATTAGTTGAAAAAAAGTTTTGTTTACGTGATTTGTTTTCCCCTGGGCGATGTAAGGGGTTTTAAAGGTTTTTTCGCCAAAAGTTTATCAAAGATGCTGTTAGCTTTGGGGAAAAAAAAATGCGTGATCTCACGACTTTTGTAAAGTTCTTTATGTGATACGTTAGATGGGTCACTTTTTGTTTTTCTGTATTTCTTTTTTCCCCGTCGTTTCTTCTTCTTCTTCTCCTCTGTCCCAACCCCCTCTCTCGCCTCTGTGTGTGTGTGTTTTTGTGTGTGTGTGTGTTGTGTGTGTGTGTGTGTGTGTGGGGTGTGTGTGTGTTGGTGTGTGTGTGTGGTGTGGGTGTGTGCGTAGTGTGTGTGTGTTGTGTGTGTGTGTGTGTGTGTGTGTGTGTGTGGTGTTGATGTTTTGCGTTGTGTGTGTGTGTGTTGTGTGTGTGTGTGTGTGTGTGTTGTGTGTGTGTGTGTGTTGTGTGTTGTGTGTGTTTGTGTTTTGTGTCTGCGTGCGTTCGTGCGTGTGGAGCGGCGGCGTCTTTTGTGTGTAAAATGTTCTCTTTTTATTCCCCTTTTCTTTTTTATATTTTATTTGGGTTTTCAAAGGCCCAATCCCCTTTTTTAATTTTTTTTTTTTTTATTTCGAAAAGTTTTTTTTACATTTTGAGTATTTCCCTTTGCCTATTTTATTCGATTATTCCCCCTCTTTCCCGGGGCTGCAATAAAGATCTTGTTTCCCTTGACCAAAGAATGTATAGGTCGATGTAAAAACAAAATGTGTTGAAGCGTTTGAGGTCTTTCTCTTCTCTCTCTTTCTTCTTCTCTTTTTCTCTTCTCTCTCTCTCTTGGGTGGTTTGCCCCTTCTCGTCAGTGTTAGTGGGGAAAAAGACCCAAGGGTTTCAACCCGTGTTAAGATGATGTCAAAGATTTATTCATTCACCCCCTTCTGCCTTTTCTCCGTTCCCCTCATTTTTTTCTCTTTTTTTTTTCCTTCTTTTTTTCGCCGTCGCGACAGGAAGAGATGTATTCTACTCTGTTTAGTTGTGGGTCTGCCATCATATTTCTCCATCCGTCCCAAGCCCGAGCCACGCTCAAGCTGCATGCTCCACACACAACACCACACACACACACACACACCACACACACACACACACACCACAAACACACGCACGCACGCACACACACGTACGCACTCACGCACGCACGCACGCGCACACACACACACACACACACACAACGCACGCGCGCGCGCGCGCAACTCCCCTCCTCTCTCTCTATCTCTCTCTCTTTCTCTCTCTTTGTCTATGTGTCTGTGTCCCTCTGTCTGCCCGTCTGTCTCTCTCTCTCTCCCTCTCTCTCTCCCTCTCTCTCTCTCTCTCTCTCTCTCTCTCTCTCTCTCTCTCTCTCTCTCAGGCTTGTCCTAATCCTTCTTTGTCCTTTTTCTGAGTCAAACTCATTCATTCTTTATTCTTTCTGTCTCTTTCTCTGTCCCTGTGTCTGTCTGTCTGTCTGTCTGTCTGTTTCTCTCTCTCCCTCTCTCTCTCTCTCTCCTCTCTCTCTCTCTCTCCTCCCTCTCTCAGGCTTGTCCCAATCCTTCTTTGTCCTTTTTCTGAGTCAAACTCATTCATTCTTTATTCTTTCTGTCTCTTTCTCTGTCCCTGTGTCTGTCTGTCTGTCTGTTTCTCTCTCCCTCTCTCTCTCTCTCTCTCTCTGTCCCTCCCTCCCTCTCTCAGGCTTGTCCTAATCCTTCTTTGTCCTTTCTGAGTCAAACTCATTCATTTTTGTTTTATTCTTTCTGTCTCTTTCTCTCACCCCGTGCCTGTCTGTCTGTTTGTCTGTGTCTGTCTGTCTGTCTCTCTCTCTCTCTCTGTCTCTCCTCCCTCCCTCTCTCTCGCTCTCTCTCTCTGTGTCTCTCCCTCCCTCCCTCTCTCTCGCTCTCTCTCTCTCTCTCTCTCTCTCTCTCTCCTCTCTCTCTCTCTCTCTCTCTCTCTCTCTGTGTCTCTCCCTCCTCCCTCTCTCTCGCTCTCTCTCGGCTGTTCGGTCGCTCGATCTCTTTCAGTGTCAACTGGAGCAAGACTGAACAGTCTGCACCAGTGTTTAAAGGTCCTGTAAACCCGGTTTTAAGTTTGCACAGTATAGCAAAACCGATGTAAAATGTTAATGAAAATAATATATAAAAACATTATAATGCATGATATCACGCATACTCACGCAGATTTAGTCACATTTAAGAAAAAAAGCACACTCGATCCGCGCATATTTTGTCTGCTCCCACGAAATCTCGTTCGAATAGCCCGCTGGTGACGTCAGCGCTGTGACGTCATGGACAGGACGAAAACGAAACTAAGCTGGCTGGAAACTTACCGACCAGTATCTCGTGTCATAAGCCACTACAAAATGCCGAGAGTATGTGCTGCACCGGGATGTTCGGAGACAGCAACATCTGAATCGCGTCTTTCATTCACAAGTTTCCGAAGGATCAACGTCGAAAGAAAGAATGGGCGTGTAGAATAAACAGAGTGGGTGAGCATGGCAAGTTGTGGATGCCGAAAAGCCACGATGTTGTCTGCTCAAAGCACTTTTTGCCAGGCGATTTCACGCTGAGGTCAAGGCTCAGCGGAAACCACGGCATTCCGATGTTCGCTCCCGAGCTAACAAGCGACGCCGTTCCTCGGTCTTTGAGTACAACGAGGAGAAAGGAAAAGGCACAAGCTGCAGCTGCCAGACGTGCACCGCTGTAAACAAACAGGATCAAGGCTGGAGTGATTTGTACAGTCAAA
>JAFLJL010013340.1:0-28004 GCA_018398815.1 Conus ventricosus
GCAAAAAAAAAAAAGAAAAAAAAAGAAAAGAAATGTGTTTTGATTAGAAAAAATAAAAGTATAATCAAGGGGAACTTGTCTAATATAAAAATTTCGAAATTTATAAAATCAGGAAATTCAAAATTTCCTAAACTTTCAGTAATTTTAAAGGTTACTTTCATAGAAATTTACAAATTTCCTAAATAAATGGAAATTTATAAATTTCCTGGTTTTGAAGCATTTTTAAAATGAATTACTGGAAAACTGAAAGTACTTTCAGTAAATTGTCAAATTTACTGCAATACTGATATGTGTTATCTTGAAAAGTGAACCCACTTCACTTACTGCAATACTGATATGTGTTATCTTGAAACGTGAACCCACTTCACTTACTGCAATACTGATATGTGTTATCTTGAAAAGTGAACCCACTTCACTTACTGCAATACTGATATGTGTTATCTTGAAAAGTGAACCCACTTCACTTACTGCAATACTGATATATGTTTATCTTGAAAAGTGAACCCACTTCACTTACTGCAGTACTGATATGTGTTATCTTGAAAAGTGAACCCACTCACTTACTGCAGTACTGATATGTGTTATCTTGAAAAGTGAACCCACTTCACTTACTGCAGTACTCACTACTGATATGTGTTATCTTGAAAAGTGAACCCACTTCACTTACTGCAATACTGATAGTGTTATCTTGAAAGTGAACCCACTTCACTTACTGCAGTACTGATATGTGTTATCTTGAAAAGTGAACCCACTTCACTTACTGCAATACTGATATGTGTTATCTTGAAAAGTGAACCCACTTCACTTACTGCAATACTGATATGTGTTATCTTGAAATCACCGTATTCAGCCTTGTTCGGAAACGAGGCTCTGTTGGGTTGACAACATCAACATTGCCACATGAAATCCTGAATAATTTAGAGACAGGAAGATATTGCAAGACTGGATTTGCCTCAATCTGCCTTCACTTCAGCTGAACCTGCTACCTAATCAGTTGATGCAGCCATCATCACAACTGACTCTGCTACTACGACATCAGCTGAACCTGCTACTTTATTTATCAGCTGACGCGGCCATCATCACAACTGACGGAGCCATCACCACAGCTACCTCTGCTACGACATCAGCGGAACCTGCTACTTTATCAGCTGACGCGGCCATCATCACATCTGGCTCTGCATCTACACATCAGCTGAACCTGCTACTTTATCAGCTGACGTGGCCATCATCATAACTGATGCAGCAATCACCACAGCTACCTCTGCTACGACAACAGCGGAGCCTGCTACCCCTGACATAGCATTGCAGCTAACTGACAGCTGTGAAAGAGTTAAACATGCTCGAAAAAGGGCTTCCACTGGTCAACTGTGTCAAGCAGAACGAATGGTTAAAAAGAGGCAGGGTGGATTTCAAATGTGGAGAAGTAGACGACAGTGTGACAGTGCCAGTGCCCATGGTCAATCGTGCAGAGGCGATGCCAGAAACATTTTAGGTGTTATTGTAAACAGGGACTTCAAAACTGACATTTATACCATTGCAATGAAGGCCGGGGTTTTGAGGGGAGGGTGTGTCGCGGTCAAATTCGTTGCTCCAGTCAAAATTCGTTGCTGGTATACCAGCTAAGGTTGGTGGTATACGATCCTTAGCCAAGAATGACGTGATAACGTGTAGCTGCTAATGGTAACGGCAAAACTCCACAGTTTAAGACAACCACTACTACTACTCGATTTTTTGGCAGTATTGGCATTGAATTTGACCAGCAATGAATTTGACTGATACGGTCAAATCGTTGCTCCAGTCAAATACGTTGCCGTGCAATATCCTGACCACTCCTGCTGCTACTACTATTACTACTACTACTACTACTAGTAGAATATTGTTGGTCATTGTGCCAAATCAGTCGTGGCAATGAATTTGACCAGGCAATGAATTTGACTGATACTGCGGCAAATTCGTTTTCCAGTCAAATTCGTGCCGTGCAATATCCTGACCACTCCTGCTGCTACTACTGTTACTACTACTACTACTACTACTACTACTACTACTACCAGAAATATTGTTGTCATTTTGCCGATCAGAGTGGGCATAAGAATCCACGCAAACAAGTTGACTACAACGAATTTGACACGACGCATGTCTAATTTCGGCTCCTCGCCTCCCAATCGTTCTGGCAATATCCTGACCACTCCTGCTGCACTGCATGTTACTACTACACGACCACCACTACTACTAATACTACTACTACTACTACTCCTACTACTACGAACGTACTATATTAAAGATTGTTGGTCATTGGCCGAAATCATTGTCAATGAATTTACTAGACTGCGTCCAAATCTTGTTCCAGTAAAATTGTGCCCAATATCCGGACCATCTCCTGTTTGCTACTACTTTACTACTGCTACTACTACTACGACCAAAAGGGTTGTCGTGTCGATCAATTCATAAATTGCACCAACGAAGTTGACGATCAACGAATTGACGCGCACGTCGCGGTCAAATTCTTTCCGCATAGGCTGGCTGCATTAGCCTACCACTCCTGCTGCTACTAACGTTACTACTTCCTACTACCACTACTGCTACTACTACTACTACTATAGAATATTGTTGGTCAGAGGGCCAAACAATATGCAATGAATTGAACCAGCAATTGAATTTGACTGATACTGCTCAAAGGCGGGTCCAGCAAAATTGGTTCCGTACAAGATCTACCACCCGCTCTACACTGTTACTACTGCTACTACTACTACAACCAAATATGTGTCATTGTGCTGATCAAGTGGCATAATATTGCACGGCAAGCGAATTTTACTGGAGCAATGAATTTGACCGCGACTCCGCGTCAAATGCGTGTCCTCAAATTCGTTGCGTGCAATATCCTAGCCACTCTGACCACTCCTGCTGCTACTACTGTTACTGACTACTACTACCACTACTGCTACTGACTACTACAAGTTTTCTATAAATATTGGTTGGTCAATGTGCCAAATCAGTAGTGGGCAATGAATTTGATCAGGGCAATGAATTTGACTATACGCGGTCAAATTCTGTTCCTGCAAATTGTGCTGTGTCAATACCTGACCTTCTCCGCTCTACTACTGGTACTACACTACTACTACAACAAAATATTTTTGTCATTTTGCCGATCAGAGTGGACATAATATTGCACCAACGAATTTACGAACAACGAATTTGACCGGAGGGTCGTGTCAAATTCGTTGCTCCGCAAATTCGTGTTCGTCAAGATCCCTGACCACCCGCTGCGACACTGTTACTACTACTACGACCACTGTATCAATTCAGTGTGTTGTTCGTTGGAACGTTGGCTCATTCACGCAAGGACCAATTCAGCAACTAGAAGGAAATGTTTATTCCATCGTCACGACAACACAACTACCACAAAACGTTGTAAACTTGTACATCAACACAAAGAGAAAGAGAGAAAGACAAACATACACTAAAATTACCAACTTTGCCACTATGTCATGGCTTCAGTCACCTTTTTATCTAAACGCGTAACCAATGTCAATCACTACCCGGTTTCCCAGACTGTCCTACCTGATCCTCAAGGGGGTGTAAAAATTAGCTCGATCTCACAATCATTTATTCATGAATGCCTTGCATTATGCACAACCCCCATATCGAAATTTCCCGAAAAGGAAATTTACAAAATTAGTCATTCTTCTGTACCAGATAATCAATTTCCCAACAAAATGCTAACACGACAACAAAAAATAAATTAGTATGTACCACATTATTACCACACTGAGCCACGTATCAGTTAAATCGGAGCTGTATACTTTTGACGAACCTTGAAAGTTGAATCGTGCAAAAGCTACCTTCAAAAGTCTGGTGGATAGAATTCTATGCGTAACTAGCAACATTACTAGTAATCTTCAGATGTCACACCTAATCATTAGCCAACAGACAAAATACACAAAATGAAAGGATTAAAAAAAGAAAAATCAATTTCCAGGTTGACGAAACATAGACAAAAATCAATTAAGGCGCTAGTTACAAACCGCCTTTAGACAAATTGCTCTGCCAAAAATTGGACTCAGCTATTCCAACAATTTGCAAAATCTCTACTATCCCCCGCAAAATATACTGTTGTCAAATGTACGCATAAACGTTTCAACAATAAATCTCATGTTCATACATATCCACACAACATTTAAGAGGGGGAGTAATTCTAACATTTTACAATATTTTACATGTTCTGCCAATACAAATGTAATGAGCTAAAACAAAAGTGTTACAAAGCACACGCAGTCAAAACTAAGGGCGTAAACAAAGGAGTTAGACAACGTACCCACATGGCACTTCAAACTGAAACGTAAATTCCACCCACAAAACCAACTTGTACAAACATACAGGGTAAAATTATGGAAATCATCATAAAACGGCTAAGGCTTCATTCTATACTAGTTCTAACGTTTAAGGCACTGCGTCTCCGCTTCAATCCGCTCTATGCCAGCTGCAAATTGTCCCCCCCGTTCCGGGCGCAAGCGGTTTGGTCTGTTCACGACCACGACGGCCTGTTGTGCGATACACACACATTAAAGTTACATCGGAAGCTCCCGATTCACCACACTACTACTACTACTACTACTACTACGACTAGATATAGAAGAGTTTTCATTCCAATCTGTAGTCTATAAGTTACCACAAGTGCGAATTTACGGATACTGTTCAAATTCTTTTTCCAGCAAATTGGTTGCCGGCTAGATCCTGACCTCTCCTCCTACTACTGTTACTACTGCTACTACACGACTACCAAAATATTTGGCCATTGCCATCCAGAGTGTCTAAGATTCCCGGCAACGAATTTGACTGAGCAACGATTTTTCAAACGAATTTGACCCGACATCCCTTCAAATTCTTCTCCCAGTCAAATTCGTGCCGCTAGTATGCCAGACCACTCTCTGCTGACTACTTTACTACTACTACTACCACTACTACTACTACTACGACTAACAAGTATAGAAATTGTTGTCATTTCCAAATCATAGAGCATGAATTGACCGCAATGAAGTTGACAATACTGCGTCAAGATTCGTTGTTCAGCAAAGTCGGTCGGCAATATCCTCACCACCTCCTCTCTCTACTGTTAATACACTACACTACAACTACGACTACACCTACTAACTACTACTACTAACTACTACACTACTACTACTACACCACAATATTGTGTCATTTTGCAGATCAAATGATCAGAACAGGCTCGCAACAATTTGACTGGACAACGAATTGACCGCGACGGTCCGTCATATTCGTTGCTCCTCAAATTCTCCGCCAATACCTACCACTCCGCTGCTACACAGTTACACTACCACTTCACACTACTACTACTAACTAACTACTACTACGACTACTACTACTACTAGAATGTTTTGTCCATGCCAAATCAGTATGGCATTATGTGACCAGCAATGATTGCGAACTCGGTCATATTCGTTTCCAGTCAAATTCGTGCCGTGCAATATCCTACCACTCCTCGGCTACACTGTTACTACTACTACTACTACTACTACTACTACTGCTGCTGCTACGACTACTACACTACTACAGGAAAAAAATATTGTTTGTCATGTCCATCAGAGTGGTCATAAATTCACGACAAACAATATTTTTTTTTTTGACTGAACAAACGAATTTACCCGACGGTCCCAAATCGTTGGATCCTGCATATTGTTCTGTGCAATATCCTGACCACTCCTGCCTACTACTGTTACTACTTCTACTACCTACGGCTACACTACAATACTAGTAAATATTTTTTCATTTTGCCAATCATGTGCAATAATTTGACACAATGAATTTATCGGATACTCGCAAAGGCTGGACAGCAAAGTGGTTGACGTCAAATATCCGACCACTCTCTCACTCACTGTTACACTACATACTACTACGAACGACGACTAACCAAAAATATTGTTGTCATTTTGCGATCAGAGTTTCATAATATTGCACCAACAAGTTGACTGACAACATTTTAACGTGTCGGTCGCTCAAATCGTCTCCGCAAATTCGTCCCAATATCCGTAGGCCACTCCTGCTCGACTACTGTTACTACTACTACTACCAGTTTTTTGTCAATACTACTACTATAAATATTTGGTCATTTGCCTATCAGTATGCAATAAAGTACACAATATTTACTGATACTGCTCAAATTCTTTTCCAGTCAAATTGTTCCTCAATTCCTACAACTCCTGCTGCTCTACTGTTACTACTATCTACTACTACTACTACTACTACTACTACGACTACTACCAGAAAAATGTGTTGTCATTTTGCCGATTAGATGCATAATATTGCATGCAACGAATTTGACTGACAAACGAATTTTGACCGCGAGGTCGCGGCAAATTCGTTCTCGGCAAATTCTGTCGTGCAATATCCTACCACGCCTCTGCTACTACGTTACTACTACTACTACCACTACTACTACTAATACTACTACGACTACTACGAGTAAATAATTGGGGTTGGTCATTTGCCAAATCAGTATGCAATGATTTGACCAGCAAGAATTTACTATACGCGTCAAATTCGTTGTCCTGTAAAATTGGTTCCGTGCAATATCTGACCACTGCTGCTGCACTACTGTTACTACTGCTACTACTACTACTACCAGAAATATTGTTGTCATTGCCGATCAATGTCATAATATTGCAGCAACGAATTTGACTGAGCAACGAATTTACCCACGTCCGGTCAAATTCTTGCTCCGTCAAAGTCGTGGGCCAAAATCCTGACCACTTCCGCTGCTACTACTGTACTACTACTACTACCACACTACACTACTACACTACAGTAAATATTGTTGACTTTGTGCCAATCATATGCAATGAATTTGACCAGCTATGAATTTGACTATACTGCGTCAAATTCGTGGTCCAAGTCAAATTCTTGCCTGCACTATCCTGACCACTCCTCCTGCACTACTGTTACTACTTCGACCACCACTACTCCTGCTACTACACTACTACTACACTACTTTTACTACTTCTACTACTATTACTACATACTATACTACTACTATAGAAATATTGTGTGCGGTCATTGGCCAAATCAAATCAATGAAAAAAAATTTGACTCACAATGAAATTGATACGACAACGAATATTGACCGCACCGTCGCGTCAAATTTCGTTCTCCAGTACAAATTCGTTGCTCGTGGAATATTATACCACTCTACCGAACAATGACCAACTACTTCCTAATAGTAGTAGTATATAGTAGTTGTATAGTAGTATATATAGTAACAATAGAAAGCAGAGTCAGATATTGCACGGCAACGAATGTTGACGGAACCACGAATTTTACCGCAGCATCATCAAATTCATGCCTGGTCAAGCATTCCACACGATTGCACAATACCAACAATTTTCTAGTAAGTAGTAGATATATAGTATTAGTAGTATAGTATATAAGATATATATATAATAGAGGTCAATATGCACCAACAATTTGACTAGCAACGATTTTTTGACCCGACGGCCGAGCTCGCGCAACAACACTTCAAGGAATTAAGTAAATCCAAATCCTCAATAATCTTGCGCCATCAAAGTCTTCGTCAATAACTACCACACTATTACTACTACTACTACTATTACTACTATCGACTATCTACTACTACTACTTACCGATCTACACTACTACTTAAGATTGTGCATTGTGCCTAATCATTGCCCAATGAATTTACCAGGCCAATTATTTATCTGATCTGCTCATAGGCGGTTCCATCAAATTCGTTCCTCAAGTTCTCCACGCCTCTCTACTACTGTTACACTACTACTACACTACTACTACACTACTACTACTTCTACTACTACTACCGAAGATCTGTTTGTCATTTGCCATCACATGTCATAATTCCACGCAACAATTGACGAGCAACGAATTTGACCCGACGTCCGCGTCATTTTCGTTCTCCATTCAAATTCATTGCCTGGCAAATCATTCCACTACGATTTGCACAATACCAAACTATATTCACTATATTAGTAATATAGTACTGTAGTAATATATATATATAGTAATAGTATATATAGTAGTAGCAGTATAGTGGTGTAAAGTAAACAGTAGACACAGAGTGTCAATATGCACGGCAAAAAGGTGACGAACAACGAATTTGACCGCAATAATAATCAAAGTCCCTCCAAAGGCATTGCCACTACATTTTGCACAATGTCCAACAATATTCTACATAGTATAGGATATATATGTAGTATAGTATAACTGTATGCACAGAGTGTCAATATTGCCACACAAATTTTACCACAAACGATTTGACCCCACCTCGGCTCAAATTCGTTGCTCCATCAAATTCGTTCCCTGGCAATTTTATGACCACTCCCGAAGTATCCCCAATACCAACAATATTTCTTAGTATATATAGCAGTAGTACATATAGCTGCAACATGTCAGATATTGCACCAACCAAGTGACCTAACTCAATTTACCCATATCATCAAATTCAGTCCTTCAAGCATTCCACTACTATTGGCACATCCAACAAATTCTACTATATAAGTAATATATTTATATATGTATATAGTATAACATATTACAGCAAATGCAGATATCACACAACAATTTGACCACACGTTGACCGCGAACCCTCGCGCAAAGTCGTGTCCCAGTCAATTCTGCCATCAATATGATACACTCCAATCCCAAAATACATCAACAATATTCTTATATATAGTGAGATATATAGTATAATATAGATAACTGTTAGTTCACTGATTTCAAGATTTGCACCAACCAATTGTACTGAACTACAATTTACCCTATATCAGCAAGCATGGCCGGCAATGTCATTCCACTAACTATTTGCACAATGACCACAATATCACTAATATATATGTATATATAAACATAGTACTCAAGGGGCAGATTATTGCACGCCAACAATTTGTCTAGCAACGTATTTACCGCGACCGTCACGGTCATAGTCTTCTCCATCAAATGCTTGCTCGCAATATTAACAACTCCTGATCCCAAAAACCAACATGAGGGGCGTAGTATAGATATAGTATAGTAGTAACCATATACACAATGGCAAGAGTCACGCAACCAATTGACTGACCAACGAATTGACCGCATATCAGCAAATCATCGTGCCTGTCAAATCATTGACACCACTGATGTTGGCATAATGACCATAAATATTCTTCTATATTAGTTAGTACATACTAGTAGAATAGTAACATATACGCAAGTGTCAATATTCACAGCAACACATTTGACCACCAACAATGTAAAACCCACCGTCCGGTCAAATTCGTGGCTCCATCAAATTCGTTCCGTGCATATCTCCACTCTGATCCGCAACAAGACCAACAAGAGTTCTGGATATTATATATAGATCACACAATAGAGTAGATAATATATATAACAGGATACACATGAATGTCAGAGATTGCACCTACGAAGTTGACTGAACAAACAACGAATTACCGCATATCAGTCAATTCATTGCCTGGTCAAATCATTGCCACTACGTTTGCACTAATGACCAACAACATTCTATATTTATATATATAGTATATAGTAGTATTATCTGGTAGTATAGAAATGATACACACATGTTAGGATAGTGGACGCCCTCACCAAAGAAGTTGAACCGGACAACAATTTGACCCACCTCCGGTCCAAAATTTCGTTGCTCCATCAATTCTTTGCCTGCAATATTATATCACGCCTATCCTGCAAAATGACCATCAAGTATTGCTATTATATTGTATATAGTAGTATATTGATATAGTATAGTAGATAGTAGTAGTAATATAGTATTAACAGTATACCGCAGGAGTGAGTTATTCACGGCAACAATCTACTGAACAACGAATTGACCGCATATCAGTAAAGTTCATTCCTGCAAATGCATTCCACTACTAGTTGCACAATACCACAATCACTACTATAGTCCGATAGTATATATGTAGTATATAGAAACATAGGTGCAGCCAATTCAATTGCAACAACGAATGATCTAGCAAAAAATTCCACTGTCGCTCATTTCTTCTCCTCAAATTCGTCCAAATATTATACCCACTCTGGATCCTGCACAATGACCAACAATAGTTCTTATAGTAGTATAGCTATAACATTATACGCACATTGGCAGATATGCACGCAATCCAATTACTGACAACAATTTTGACCACAGATCATCAATTCATTGCCTGTCATTGCATGCCACTACTGATTTGTGCACAATACTCAACAAGATTCTACTTCTACTATATAGTCTATAGTAGTAGTATATAGTGTGTTATATCATACAATAAATTAACACGTCCGGGTAAACCACAAAACCGAAGTCGTTCCGTGAAAATCAAAAACATTGACGAACAAACCGGCTATTGTACCTGCATAGACCCACACATCAAGAGCTCACGCAGTGCCTTAACTGTTTAGTAAATTATGGAATTTAAATTTAAAAAGTCGTTATCATCTTCAAAATTTTAAACCCTTATGTTTGTACAATCTGGGTTTCAACCTTTAAGTTTCAAGCGATTTCTGAGCGAAATGCCATGTGCTAGCCTGCTACGCTAACTCCCTTTTTTTTCAAGCCCGTCATGTTAACTGCCACTGCTACGGGGCGATCACTAACGCTTTGTTTTCAGATCATTACCAGCACCTGATTGAAAGAAAAGAAAATATAAGGGCATTGACCCTCCAGCGTATAAGGGACACTGACTGTACTTCAATTTTTTCAAAAGCTATGATAACATTGACTATATATCACGTTTGCCCCATTCACTAGGGTGCAACGGGTTTACAGACTGACTCAAAAGGCCGCCCAAAAAGGGTCTAAAGCTTTCTTAACTAGACCGTGAATTGATTTTTCTGTCGATTTCCATCAACCGAACATGAATTTTTCTTTCTTTTTATCCTTCATTCTTGTGTAATTTTATGTGAAAGTATTTATGAGACACTCCCATGATTACTAATTCCTCACGGGCTAGTTAAGCTAGAATTCTTATCCACAAGAACGTTTGATTAATTTTGCCCTAAATTAATATTCTAATGTTAGTCACAAAGTAACACCGCATGGTAACGGATACTTCTCTGTTTATAACAGTGAAATATTATATTTAGTTTTGTTATAGTGTTAGCAATTTCTCTGAAATTGATCTAATTCCTGGTTTCAAAGAACTAATTTTAATTTCCTTGCAAAGTGATTTGGGTTGTTGCAACTAATCATCATCATTTAAAAACATAAAGCGTCGATAGTTTACCAACCACCAAATTGAGATCTTTAAATCTGAAAAATCAAGCAGTAATTGCTCAACTGTCTGTATAAATACTACTGAAGCCATTCATTGTGGCAAAAGTAATTTTAATTGATTTGCTCGTTCCGCGTTCTCTTTTTTGAGGTTACAAGTTAAAGTTGTGTTATTTTGTATGAAAAATATTAAACACATATCCCCTTCTATTGCGGAATTTGTTGCCTGGATAATGAGCCACACGTCCAACGAACCAACAGCCACCACCACTTATCTACATGTATATATAGTAACAGTAGTAGCACAAGGCAAGTTTGCTCACTACAATTTGACCGACAACGAATTGACCACACCCTCCCGTCAAATTCGTTGCTCCCATCAATTTAGCGTTCCTCAATATATACCACTCCAGCCGCCAAAATACCAACCAAATTTCGGATATAATAGTATATAACATAAGTACAGCAGATTTCAATACCAACACAAGCCATTTGACTGAACAACGAAATTTTACCGCATATCATCAAATTCATTGCATATCAAATTCATAGCCACTACTGCTTTGCACCAAATGACCAACTATATTCTACGAGTAGTAGGATATACGTAGTGTATAGTATGATAACATATACACAAGTGTCAAGTCCAGATATTGCACAAAACGAATTTTGACCACCAACGAATTTACCGACGACCGTCGCGCGGTCAAATTCATTGCTCCACAAATTCGTTGCCGTCAATTTATGACCACTCCTACCACACTTTACCATCAATATTTCGTTGTATAATATAGCAGTAGTAATAAGTAGTACACAAAGTGGTCTAATATTCATCGGCATCCAATTTGACCTGACCAACAAGTACCGCATCCATCAAATTCATTGCCCCCCCCCTGCTCAAATTCATGCCACTACTGATTTGCACAATACCAACAATAGGCTACTATATAGTATATAGCCTAGGTAGTAGAATAGAACATAGGACAAACAGATGTCAGATAGTGCACAGCACAACGAATTGACTCGGACCAAGCGAATTTGACCGCGACGTCCGCGTCAAATTCGTTCTCCATCAAATTCGTGCCCTCAATATTATACCACTTCCTGATCCGCACAATGACCTACAATATTTCTGTAGTATTAGTATTCATATACAGTAGTACAATTTCAGATATTGCACCAACCAATTTGACTTACTACATTTGACCCATATCAGTCAATTCATTGCACTACTATTGGCACAAGACCGAACATTATTCTACTACGAGTATATATATATAGTATATAGTATAGTATCTAGAGTATATTGGGCAGTAGTATAGTAACACCTACACAGAGTTGGTCGATATTCTACAGCAAACCATTTGAACCAGCAACGTATGGTGAACGCATACCGTCGCGTCAATTCTTTGCGCCCATCAAAATTCCGGTTGCCTGGATTATTAGACCACGCCGTCCCAAAAATACCAACAATATTTCTGTAGTATATAGTAGTAATAATAGGAGTATGACAGTATACAGCAAAGTTTCCAGAAATTGCCGCAACGAAGTTACTAACAACGAATTTGAACCGCAGTATCAGCCTTATTCATGCCTGGTCAATAGGCAGGCCACGACGTGTTGGCTCAATTGACCAACAATATTCTACGAGTAGTAGTAATATAGTAATGAGCAAGTAGTAGCACAGGATGTCAATATGCACCAACTAATTGACTGGAGCACCGTATTGTGACCTATCAGGCAAATTCATTGCCCTGGTCAAATTCAATCAATACTGCCAAAAAAGCGAGAGTAGAGTGATGTCTTAAACTGTGGAGTTTTGCCGTTACCTTAGCAGCTACACGTTATCACGTCATCTTGGCTAGGTTCGTATACCACCAACCTTAGCTGTATACCAGCAACAATTTGACTGGAGGCAACGAATTTGACCGCGAACACAATCAACACCACCCTCCCACTCAAAACCCCCCTTCATTGCCATGTTATAAATTCAGTTTTGAAGTCCCTTTACAATAACACCTAAAATGTTTCCTGCATCGCCTCTCCCCGATTGACCATGGCTCGGCACGTCAACACTGATCGTCTAATTCCTCCACATTTGAAATCCCACCCTGCCGACTTAACCATTCGTTTTCTGCTTACACCAGTTGACCCTTGAAGACCCTTTTTTTCGAGCAGGTTTAAATACTTCTTTCAGCAGCTGTCATTAGCTGCAATGCGATGTCCAGGGGTAGCCAGCTCCGCCGTTTCGTAGCAGTTACTGTGATTGGCTCATCTTATATATCCACGTCGAGCGATAAAATTGCAGTCACTGAGGGCTAGA
Organism: Conus ventricosus; assembly: GCA_018398815.1. Classification (NCBI taxonomy): domain Eukaryota; kingdom Metazoa; phylum Mollusca; class Gastropoda; order Neogastropoda; family Conidae; genus Conus; species Conus ventricosus. Next base: position 13,572 of record JAFLJL010013340.1, read on the forward strand.
GCAGAGCCAGATGTAATATGGCCGCGTTCAGCTGATAAAGTTCAGTCCGCTGATGTCGTACAGAGGTAGCTGTGTATGGCCCGTCAGTTTGTGATGATGCCGCGGCACGATAAATATTGGACAGTCACGGATTCGTAATAGCAATCATTGTGATGAGGCTCATCAACTGATTAGGTACAGTTCCGCTGAAGTAGCAGTTGAGGCAAACCATCTCAATAATCTCCTCTCTAAATTATTCAGGATTTCATGTGGCAATGTTGATGTTGTCTTCCCACAGAGCCTCGTTCCGACAACTAAACGTATTCAAGATAAGCACATATCAGTATTGCAGTAAGTAAGGGGTTCACTTTGTCAAATAACACAGATCATATTTGCATAAGTGAAAGTGTTCACTTGTCAAATAACACTATCATACTGCAGTAATAATGGTCACTTTTCTAATAACACATAGCATATTGCATAATGAAGTGGGTTTCATCTTTTCAAATAACACATATCATAGTGAGTACTGCATAAGTGAATTTCACGTTCAAGATAAAACACATATCATACGGCTTGAATAATTCACTTTTCAAATAACCCATATCATACTGCATAAGTGAAGTGTTCACTTTTTCAAGATAACACAATCAGTATTGCATAAGTGAAATGGGTTCACTTTTCAAATAACACATATCAGTATAGCATAATGAAGTGGGTTCACTTTTTCAAATAACACATATCAGTATTGCAGTAAGTGAAATGTTCAACAGTTTTTACCCCAAAAAAGAAATAAAAAAACACAAGCAAATTGCAGTTAGTGAGTGGTTCACTTTTCACAAGATAACACATATCATATTGCAGTAAAGTTGAAACAAATTTACTGAAATACGGCAAGTTTTCAGTAAATTCATTTTAAAAATGCCTTCAAAACGCAGGAAATTTATAAAATTTCCTAATTTTAGTTAGAAATTTGTAAATTTCCTTTGAAACATAACTGTATAAAGTGTACTGAAAGGTGTATAAATTTAGAATTTCCTAGGAGAAATTACGGTAACATATATATATTAGACAAGTTCCCATTGATTATACTTTTCAGTTATTCTAAATCATGACGCACTCCTGCTCGCTTGGTCTGCTGTTAGATCATGCCAAAATTTAACATTTTTTAGTTACATAAGGAAGGGAAAAAAAAATGCGTAACGAATATCCGTCTTTGTGGAACTAGATGTGAGGGACAAAGCGTGACTACCAACTAACAAAACTCACTAGTATCCTAAAACATTTGGTCACAACATCATAACTTCAGACATCATTAAAAAGTGGAAGATTGCTGTCGATCAACATACTCATAATATTTTAAGAGGACAGATAAAACATACAAAGCGTCCTCCTATTAGTCATCAAGGAGACAGAGAAGAGGGAGAGACAGATTCATATTGGTATACGACCCATAATGCCAGTTATTAAATGAACCAAGCAACAATGCATCAAACACAGGCCAGAAGGAGAGAGCACCACATGGAAGTAGTGTCGAAGAGAGAGAAAGATTAAATATTGATATCATTAATTATTATTACGGTCATCATCAGCAGAATTTATTATTATGCTATTATTATTATTATCATAATCATCATTATTTACACCCCTTCGCAATATTTTTACATACTAAATAATGCTAAGATTCAATTAATTAGCATTGATAATTCAATGATATCAATAGTATTACACACATTGTCAGAGGTATGACAAACTATGACATCAAAACAAACTAAAACAATAATAAATAACGACAATTGCCATTATCAAAGCAATAATCATAACAATTAGTTATCATATCGTATGTCATTTGCCGCACGCCACGGCCGCTGCACAGCGCGCGCCCGCGTTGTGGTGGTGGGGTGGGGTGTGAGAGAGAGAGAGAGAGAAACATCATGACCCCCACCCCCCCACCCCTTATTAAAAAAATATGAATAACCAAAGACTAACCATTTTATTACCGATGCTACATATTTACCTGAAGTAACAGGCGAGAGAAAAAAAGAGAGATTGTGATTAACACTTGCTTTTCCTAAAAATACATATCCAAACACTCACAATTTATTAAACATGAACAACACATCAGTAAAAATCACAGAAATAGAACGCACTTTATACAATTATGTACAGATTTTATATAAAGCATTAGTATTAGTCATAATCTATCACAACACACCAATAAACCGTGTAAACCACAACTCTCATTATCAGCATCAAACTGGTAACCACAACACTCAGTCATCATCATCCAAACCGGAACCCAACACCCAGTCATCACAGTCAAACCTAACCACAACACGCAGTCAACATCAATCAAACCATAACCACAACACTCATTCATCATCATGAAACCGGTACCCCACAACACTCAGTCATCATCATCAAACCTAACCCAACACCATTCATCATCATCAAACCGGAACCATCAACACTCCATTCACATCAGTCAAACGTAACCACATCACTCATCATCACATCCAAACCTAACCACAACACTCATTCATCATTCATCCAAACCTAACCACAACACTCAGTCCATCATCATCAAACCGGTAACCACAACACTCAGTCAATCATCATCAAACCGTAACCACAAAACACGTCATTCATCATCAGTCAACCGTAACCACAAGCACTCATCATCAGCAGCATACCGGAACACAACACTCATCATATTAGCCATACAACCGAAGTAACACGACCTCATTTATCATGATTGGCTGAAAAATCATGACAGCCGACAGAAACAAGAGTTGAAACAAGCCTACAAAAGAATAAAACAGGTGTTATTAATAGAAGTGAGGCAGCCATGGGAGGGGGAAGAGGGGGAGGAGATGTAGGCGGAGGGAGGTGAGGTGTGTTGATAAGACAGATACATAATACCTAATGAGCTTGAACAGCACGACTTAGTCTGTTTCAACCCTACCCCCTTCCTCTCCGCCTACAACCCCACCCCACCCCACAGTGCATTCCTCCCCCTTCCCGCTCCTCACACCGCCTTTTGTGTCAAGTATAGTCACCTGACACGCCATAAGTTCATGAAAGTTTATTATTTTCATCAATCCAATCCATCAAATGCTTTTTTCCCACTTCTGACCAGCCTACTTTCTCTTGTGGAAGCAAAAGGTCGCACTCGGCTCCTTGCCGTGACCCTGTTCTGGCCTTAACTCCGCATCTTCTAACTGGGCTCAGAAACAAAATTATGGTATCCGTCCACATCCGACTTCCACCGAAAATGACTGTGTGTGTGGTTTTCGGAAGCACATCAGCAACTCACCTGACTTTTACTACCTTACTTTGACCAACCTAAAAAGCCTTTAACAATACGGTCAACAAGAAACACTCGGCCATCCCCATAAACTTTGCGTTCCTCCTCCCCCTTCGATCCCTTTTTCCTTTCCACTCCCCATCCCTAAATCCTTCCGACTCGTTCAAATCTACACGACAAACGGTGCTGTTCCATCGGAGTGGGAGGATGGGTAGGTGTGTAAACAAGTTGTCTGTATTCGATCTCAGTAAAAAACATTTGTTAGTTTTCCTGCTTGAGCCTCGTCTAAAAGAGAACCTAAAACAGACGGAGGCCAAAGTGCTTATCACTGGGAATTTTGCAGGAGAGACAGGCACCATTCGCAGCTGACGCTCCAGAATCATCGATTGCAATTCCTTGAGTCTTCATCCAAACTGGGTTCACTGTCAGATACGAACTAAACATCTGACCCAATTCTGCACTCGGCATGGGTGATTTCGAGCTAAAGACAGGGTGCACTCAAGATCTGAGGCTGTCATCCTCTTTGAGATTCTTGAACCTATAACCGTGGCGCGAGTCAATCCCACCTTACAATAGGGGAATCATTTAATACAACACTCTCATAATGAATCTGCGATACATCAACTTCAAACCAAATCACAGTATATTGTCATAAAAACATCAGGACATAATCATTCGTTCCTAGGGGACATTGGAAACTGCAACTGCTTAATAAAAGACATTCATAGCTTTACTCATCCATAGTCAGGATATATCAGCATTAGCTATGACCGAAAACCTTCAGAAGACTACCCATCAGTCATTACGTCGCTACTGACACTAATAACTAGAAAACCACAACCATGAACGTCGGAGAATGGAGGGGGTCATAATTAATGAGGCCTATAATGGGAACAAATCAACTGCGTACGATAAAACAAACGATTCTTATGTATTCTGCAAGGGTTTGACGAATATCAAAAGAAAAGATGGTCTGTGTTTTAAATTTTGTTTTTTCACCTAGATATAGACTAAACTGTATGAAGCTTGGAAATTATTTTAGTGAGCTACACGGAAATATATGCCGATGTTTCCAAAATCACCGTGCTGCAAATCCTAAATTTGCAATATTGCTATCCCACCCACGAGAAAATCTCTTGTATATGAATTAGAAAAGTGTGTAACCTCATGAAAAGACAATGGGATAGACTGACAATACAAGACTGAACAACGAACGTTGAAAATGGTAGTGTATGGAAATTCACAGGTCACACTTGAGTCAGGCAGTTGACAGCCATAAAGAAAACAAAATAAAATTGAAATTTTAAATGAACTGGCAATACCCTAAGAACAGTTTACAGTCCTTCTTTCAGCGCAGCAGTTTTTCGTGTGAAGGGCCTTCTTAAACAAGAAATACTATCACAACACACACACTCATCTCACACTCACACACCCACACACACAGCACCACACACACACACACACACACACACAAGCTGCACTCACCACTCATGGCACGCACGCACATAACGACTCGTTCCACCCCAGTTAATGTTATTACACACACACACCACACACACACACACCACACACAGCACACACACACACACACACACACACACACACACACACACACCAAAGAAAGAAATACTAAAACAGCTCACATCTTTTCTCACAGGGACTTGTATTGATCCAAGCTTTTCACCACAACCTCTTCAAAAAAAATAGCCCTTGTGCGACAGCTTGGATCAGTACATACAGACAGAAGATTGATTGTTGATTGATGATTGCATCTTTAATACCCAAGGATAAGATTTTAGCCAAAAGCCTATCTACAATCTGTCCTTGTCAGCATACAGTATTTCAGCACATATCAGTCGCATGACAACATTTCACATAGCAACATGATAATCTAATTCTACAATGATAAGCAAACTGCTCATAAAAGCACTAATAGAATGGATGTAAAACAAAAGAAACTTAACAAGCTAACAAACATACAAAAACTACAAAGAAGATGCAAGAAGTGGAAAAAATGGTAGTAGAAAAAAGGATAAGACAAGGAGGGATACATGTTAACGGATAACTTTATGTGAACGATTATCCAAAGATGGTTCACAGAAGACTACGAATGACACTAATCATGTAACGAATAATTTTAACTACTGAGACATAAAATGTTTATGCAAATGTTCCTGAAAGGTTTAATGTAGGCATTTTGTAAGTCTATGAGGGCCAACATATTCCCAAGTCGACTGGGTGGTAGATTCAAGCTGTAGAAGAAGAATTTCTCACCAAAAACTTTCATCTTGTAATAAGGCATTGATATTTACATCATAGAATCTGTCATATTGAAACATAATGATCCTTGTTGAATTCCAAAAAAATTGCCGATTCAGAGGAAAGTATGTCACCTTGTGATTTTTCTCTGTTGTTAGAGTGACACTGTATGGAGTACCTTTTGCGCACGTCTATGAGAAATTCACCTTTTTTTTGACGGCACTACCCGTCCCACTCTGGAGGGCGATTTAACGTGACATGAGTCGCATTGAGGAATATTGAAGCACATTACGGTGACGTACGCGTTATTTGAATAACTGAAAAGGTGTTTTGACTAACGCTTGCATACGTTATTTTAGATCTATTTGCCATTTCATTCCTTTATCTATCGGTAACCCTAAAACACATGCTCCATCTACCCTCGATAATAGGTTCCAGTCTATACGAAGTTTTCGGCAAAGAGAGTCAACTTGTGTTGCGGTAGCTATAATCAATGGGGGGGCGGGGGGATGGACTCATTGATTTGAATACACCATCACACGCGTTAGAGACTTGCCTGAAGATTTTCTAGTGGCGTGTAATCACTACCATTCGTTGGAGCGACTATCCATCAGCAAATAAATCTGTCGTGACCTTTTGCAGCGTGACGGAACAATGTAAATCATTGATGAAATGCAGAATAGTAAGGGCCTATACAAGCCCGGGGGAGTCCCCCATGCACAAAGTCTACAGTGGTGGTTTTCCCATTAAGCGCCACATACGGATCCCTATCGTTCAATATGATTAATATAATGAGATTGTCGGGGTATGGTCAAGAGACAGATAGGTTCTTTTAGAAAGAATGGAAGGATCAACAAGATCATACGCTTGTGTTGTCTTTAAGATCTTACCCGGTCTTTGGTGTATTGGGTTCTTAGTTGAAGCCAGGAGGCACACTTTCGTGATAAGCGGGCAATGTATAGATCGGAATCCAGAGTGGAGTGGTTATTTTGTGGGGGGGGTGGCGACCTTTTCGATTCGGGGGGGTGGTGTCGGTAATGGGGGGTTTGTTGCGTTATAAAGAGAGGTACGGATATGATTGGGTTCCGAATTTGCAGTTGAGTGGGAGGGGGTACTGGCGTGGGTGGTTAAACGCCGAGTATTCTGTAGTTCATTGTGAAATTTATTTATGTTTGTAGAACTCAACAAGGTAAGGGAGAGCAGTTTGAAAGAAATGTGGGGTATGGTATCATGACCCATGTGGTGGTTTGCTTTATGGGCGCTATGGCAGACAGACTTCAGTACAGCAAGAAGGGGATATTGTGTAAGTGATGACTGATCCCAAGTTTGGTTTTGCAAAAGAGAGAATGGTCGCTTGTTTTTCATTTTGGTGCTCTTATACTGTGAAGCGGAAAAGAGCTGAAATGACAGAAAGTGGTATGGAATGTTGCCGTGATGTTGGGTACTCTGAAGTGATATTTGAGCGCGTGTTGCGGAATATAGTGGGGAGTGCCCTCCACATTGGAGCTGTATGGTTCATCCGTTTATCATTGACTAAGTAGTCTCTTTGCTTTTGTCAACGTCGTTGAAACAAAGTTCTCTGCTCTTTTATCTGCAAAAAAATCTCTCCCTGAGTTGGTCACTATACAAGGTCTTCACAATGCTGAGTGATCCACGGTTCATCTGCATGCCTAACTCGGTGTGGTGGTTGTACGTCGCGTGTTTAGGGTTGATGTGAGAATGTTTTGTAACCAGAAGACAAGCATCATCGACGTCTGAGGAATATAAGTTAAGTGAAATGGGATATGGTATCATAGAGTATGCTCTTCATAAACCGTTTTGAAAGAGCGGTATGGAGTGTCTGTGACCTTTGGTGGGTGGGGAGGCGGGTAGACCACGTGCAGAAAACTGACAGTATCACTAAGTACCTAATGTCCAACGAAACAGCGATATGCGGATTGTTGGTTGTGTAACATGAATTCAATATGTGTCGCTGGGTGGTTTAGGATGCTCGGGTGGTGTACAAACTGATGGAATGCATGAAGTGATAGTGTACTTTGTCAAGCTGGTTTTGTTTAATACATTCAATATTGAAGGCCACCGAACATTATATATTTGATAGATTGAAAGATGCCAATAATCATTTTGTACAAAGTTTGTCCATCCCATTCGTATTGGAAGAAGGTGTCTATATAAATTTCCGATTATTAATGGCGGTGAGTTGGAGTTTTTTTTATTTCAATCCAGATACATCGGACAGTATTATTTCAAGATCATTCTGCGTCGGGTAGGGGCACTTATTGATGAATGTATAACGGCAAGGCCATAAGGTTGGTGGATCAATGGCGCCTCGTCGATGTTGTATGTCAGAATGCTATTAAGGTTATCTGTTATGCAGAGTCTAACCGTGTTTCACTTAGCCTAAGACTTGGACTGGATGGGTGACTGGGGGTTAAAGTGATTGATGTTCATGGACCTTATAAATAAATAGTAGACATTAATGTCCAAATGAAGTCCCTACAGTGGATTATGAGACGGCATGGCTAGTAAGGAACAGAGGCACAAATCGACGAGGAACGTTTCACAAAAAAGACGACAGATATTATGAGTTAATAATCAACAACAACATCAACAACCGAATACAGGGTGAAAAAGTAACGTTTGGATAACGCACAATGATGCAAAGCGCACACAAAATTTTAAAGGTGTAACTATTATGCCTAATAACAGATAACAGATGTATCTTTAAAAATCAATAGTCAGTAAAACAACAAACAACAAAAAAACAATGGTGGAAGCCAATGTCGAACAAATAGAAGAAAGAAAACAAAGTAATCACTAAAGCATGAATGACGATAACACACACACAATCAAAAAAAAAAAAAAAAAAAGAAAAAGTTGACAGGCGGCAAATAAAGAGATGCGTTGAGTTGCTATGAGCACAATCCACTTTAGACAGGTTTAAAGAGTGTAGATAAGAAAGGCAAACAAACAAAAAAGACAAAAACAAAAACAAACAATTAAACAAACAACAACAACAACAACAAAGCCAAAAAAGAAAAGAAGAAAAAAAAAAAGGAAAAAAAAGGTGTTTTTTTTTTTATATCTTATAAGTCACAACATTTTTTGGCGTGAGATAGTATCCTGGTCCACGGGGGGATTACCAGGCCTATGGTCAAGTGCTGGTGTTAAGTTTCTTCTCATCCACAATACGAAGATTCGAATGTAGCACAATAAACACATCGATGTTTCTGATCACAAACAAAGCAGAAATAAGTGATGTACACTCAATCCTAGTGTCCATGGTAACCAATGATATCTTTTCGGAAAAAACAACAAAAAACAATACAAATCAAAAAATAACAAGCGAAAACCAATTAAGACAGGAATGGTGAATGGGGGGGGGGGGGGAGGGGGGTTTGGAGTGGGGAGGGTATGTTTTAAACGGAAACGGTGTATTAACATTGGGAGCTTGTATATAATTGCGCTCTCCAGGAATGCGCGGACGTCGCCTTGTATCATGCGCGCGCGCACACACTCACACACTTGCGCTCACACACTCTGATACACACGCACACACGCTCACACCACACACACACACAACACACTCCACACACCACACACACACACAGCACCACACACACATCAACACGCACACACAACACACACGCCACACGCACGCTCCATTCCACACACACACACACACACACACACACACACACACACACACACACACACACACACCACACACACCCACACACACACACGCACGCGCGCACGCACTCTCGCATTCACACATCCACAGACACACACACGGCGCATGGACTACATAGCACACACCACGCACGACCACAACAACACACTACACACACACTCTCACACACACAGCCACCTAACAAAGCATGGTTGGTTGGGTGTGTGGTTGTTGGGGTGGGGGGGTGGGGCTCTGTGGGTTGGTGTACGATCACTTCCACACCAAAGCTCTCACTCTCGGGGTTAGGATCTCCACTTGAGTCTCGTGAACACACACACGGTAGGCGAGGTAGAATTGGGAATTGAAATGCGGTCGCCAAGGTGGATATTTAATGATGTCGGGTCCCGGAGTGGCAGATGGGTAGCTGACGCCGTTGTCTTGAGGATCAGTACTTTGTCGGGGCGCAGGGGTGGGAGGATGGGTACAAACCTCCTGTGGATCCAGCTGTATAGTGCTGCAGAACCGCAGGATCGGTCTGAGCTGCGGTGGTAATGAACACCAAGTGAACAAATGTCTTCTTTGGTGTTCATATCGTAGACTGGAGGCCGGGGGTGCGAGACCATCATCCAGCTTCGCGCCACATGGTCTTCTAAGGGCGGCCGCACTAGTTTCTGACAGTATTTGGTCGGCGAATTTGAGGCTGTACGACGCCAACCTGTCTGTGCCTTTGCTGGGGTGAGGGATCGGTGGACATGTCCTTAGCGTGGACGCCGCTGTGGGTGATAAAATTTGTGTCGCATATGCTAGTTTTCTCATGCACTACTCTGTAGTTAGGGTCAAGTTGGAGAGGTGGACTTCTTTTTGAAGGTCGTCCCTGTGGGATGATGAGGAAATACCAATAGTCAGCCTGAGGAGAACTGGTTTGATTGGTTGATCACTGTGCCCATGTGGTGTCCGTATTGATGTATTTTCACTTTTAGTCAATGTTACTATGTTTTGCTGTGTTGGTTTTGCTGAAGGGTGTAAGCCATTGAATAAGAGCACGACCCCTTGACAGTGAGACCGCCCCTGGAACACGATGATTGGCTCTTACCCGTTGTAAAATAAAGCTTGGGTAATGTTCGGATGTTGAGTCGCCATATGGACATTTGAGATGCTGTTATCCCTATTGTGCATGAAGCTACGAGTGATAAGTGTTGTTGCTGCTAGTCTGAACTCTGACCCGGCTGTGGATGGCCATCATTAACCACTATCCGTGACGTGTTGTTTTTGTTTCCTGTGGTGTGGTTGTCTTTGTGACTGTTTTCCTTCCACCCTTGTGTCATGGCGGAGCACCCAGTTTCTTATCTGAATGAGATCTGGTTGGTTGGAGTGAGGAACCATTTTAGTGGTAACTGTGCCTGCACTGTGGCTTGATCAAGTGTGTTCGTAGCGGAGTCGTTCTGAACTCTCATCTCACCATTTCATTAACGGGAGCAGCTTGGAGAACTTGGTGAGGGGAAGGCGACAAGCAAATCATATATACCAGATGGGTGTGGGGGTTGTTGGAGGTATAATTGTTTGTTTGAGGTTGTGGAGGTCAGAGTTCAGTTGTTTTCCGCTTCTATACGCGAATACTTGTGGGTTGAAGGCAAAAGGGGGTACTTTACAATAGTTTTGACCAGAGGGTTTGACCTGGGGTTTAGATTGGTACTGCTGTGACATTGTGGACTTAATGCGTGTGGGGTGCTTGAGGGTTGAGTGACGCAAGCTGCGTCCCTTTTGTGTTGCGTGTATGAAGGTGGCGGGTGTTTTCACATCGTAGTGGGCAGGTGGGTGGTTGTGTCGTGTGGGGGTTGCATGCGCAGGTTTTTGACTGAAAGAGAGTCGTGCGCTTTGTTGAATATGTGGAGTATTTTTGTGAGTCTGGGGTGAACTGGGTGTGCATGTTCCCTCGGGCCGACTTTGGCGGGACCTGTAGAGGCAGGCTTTGCGAGATGGGAGTGGACCGAGTGGTATCAAGCTGCTGAGATGGATTGGCTTGTCAGCAAATGCAATCTGGGGAGATAAGAGAGCCAGGGGAGGCATGGCCCTGTGCAAGAGTCACCAGAAGGGAGCTCTTCAGGAGGGAAGGAAGATACAACCGTTTACGCATACTAGCCTTGGTGAGGATGGATGAATCGGCAGTAATGAGAAGATTGTTCGAATCACCTGAGTTAGTGATTCAACCATACTGCACATGTTCTTCACAGTTGCCCTGTACAAGAACAGTACCTTCGTGTAAAAGACATGTTGGTGATGAGGTTGAGTGTACAGTGACTTGCATCCTCTGTCTCGGACAAGTCAATCACTGGAGGCTGGTGGGATAGAGAAAAATCGCAGGCCTGAGACAAGACCCGATTAGGTTTGCGTAGTCGGCCCAATGGTAAACGCGGAACGCTGGCTGTTGTTAATGTCACCGACATATCGTTGTAATATTTTGTCTTGCGAGTGGGAAGTGTGTATTGGAATTTTAAATGTGAGTGCTTGGGTCTATGTTTAATGTCATTCTGCGAATCCAGGCACAAGCGCGTCACTGTTTATTCGTGACCACAGACATGCTGCGGAAGCATGGTAGGGTGAAGAGAAGAGGAGTGGAGGGGGGGGGGGATGGGGATGTGAGATAGGGGGTAGGGATGTGGATGAGGGAGGGATGGGAAGATATCACGGCAACTCATGGTCAGAGATGGTTGTCAAACGACATGGTGCCGATAATCAGTCCATGCCCCGTCGCTGAACCATGACACTTGGAGCTAAAGGATAAGGAAAGGGGTTAGGTAATGGATAGAAGAAAACGGAGGGGGGGGGGGAATGGGGAGGATAGGGAAAATGATAAGAAGCGGCGCTGCCAAGTAAACTGCCAACAACAAAGTCTAAGCCCACAACATCGTGGTCCCCTTAAAGGAGGATAAACAAAGACGGACTTGTTTGGTGAGGTCCCTGGAGACGAACACCGTGGAGAAAAGGTGGGCTTAAGAGCACATCGATGCTGAGGCACGATAACCAGCTTCACAGCTGGCCCAGGGCTCACACACTGCACGACACACGAACTATTACAGGCACGTAGACCCTTCCATTGTCCATAGGCGGAGAAGTTACCGATGAAGAGGAAGGAACGACGTCTGTAGGAGTGGGAAAGTGGCCAGATGATTCACAAGGCACCCAGGAACACCACAGCCCCTCTTCGCAGCGGGCCAAATTACGGGCTGAAACGTCGACCTTGGAGCTGAGCTAAGTGGCCAGCTGAAGATCACAAACACTGGGCGCTGTCAGGGCCTAGCAACTGAAGATTCAAGATAGCTCGTCACGCAAGGAGCTGTGCCGAGACTCCACGAGAATTCCGTGATGGTTTTGTATTAGAAAAAAACGAAGAATCATCAATAACTTTCCGTTTCCGGATAGAAAACCAACAAATATATAGAAGTCCAGGTGCAAGACGTAATCCTCGTAAACTGGCTTAAAAACGCAGCGCTGTGCAGTCAACAGCAGGAATACTTGAAAAGCAACATTTGGCGGAGCTGGTTCACTTGCGTCCGCCAACATGCGACGTCCGGTGACGTCCTGAGAGAAGAAAGAAGAAAAGTAGAGGAGAGTAGAGAGAGAGAGAGAAAGAGAGAGAAGAAATTTCTTATGGTTAAGGTTGTTTGGTAAGGGCTTGGGTCGGTTAACAATGTTAATCTGATAACCGCAACAAATAAGATCCATTCCCTTATGGCGCTATGTCCGTCGTCGGGGATTCCCTGGTTGGAGTGGTACTGGTTCGAGTTCCATCAACCAAGAATTTATTTGGAGATTGTCTGACCCTACCGGTTCCTACAGAGGGGAATGTGCTATGGGTATCAGTGATAAACTGTACCACACAGTCGATGTTCATCCTTTCATGATCGTTCTCCTTTGTCTTACCAATAATCCAAGTGTCTTATTCGTCAGGCCTGATTGATGGCCGGGATATATTAAAGATTGAGCGGGCATTCATCTTTGTCGGAAAAACCCAAAAATAAATGTTCTCCAAGTGTCGATTTCGTCAGCCTAGGGAGGCCGGGATATATTTATGGAAGTAGCGTACAGTTCTGCTTTTCTTACGCAATAATCCAGTGTCTGTATCGTCAGCCCTGATTGATGCCGGATATATAAGGAAGTGAGCGTAAAAGTTCCATCTTTCTTACCAATAATCCAAGTGTCTGTATTCGTCAGGCCTGATTGATGCCGGGATATATTTAAAGGAAGTGAGCGTACAGTTCAATCTTTTCTTACCAATAATCCAAGTGTCTGTATTCCGTCAGGCCTGATTGATCCGGATATATTAAGGGGAAGTGAGCGTACAGTTCAATCTTTGTCTTACCAATAATCCAATGTCTGTATTCGTCAGGCCGATTGATGCCGGGATATATTAAGGAAGTGAGCGTACAGTTCAATCTTGTCTTACCAATAATCCAAGTGTCTGTATTCGTCAGGCCTGATTGATCCGGGATAATTAAGGGAAATGAGCATACAGTTCAATCTTTGTCTTACCAATAATCCAAGTGTCTGTAAATTTGTCAGGGCCCGATTGATGCCGGGGTATATTAAGGAAGTGAGCGTACAGTTCAATCTTTGTCTTATCAATAAACCAAGTGTCTGTATTTGTCAGGCCTGATTGATGCCGGGGTATATTAAGGAAGTGAGCGTAAAAGTTCAATCCTGTCATGTGATCCCGGACCAGAAAAGAACTCCCCAGCAAATGCCTTCAGCTTCATCGTCATCCACAGCACTGCCTTCCCGCTTCATCGTCATCCACAGCACTGCCTTCACTTCATCGTCATCCACAGCACTGCCTTCAGCTTCAAACGTCATCCACAGCACTGCCCCTTTAGCTTCAAACGTCATCCACAGCACTGCCTTCAGCTTTATCGCATCGATCAGCATTTAAAAACAACAATAGCAACAACAGCGACAAAAACCCAAAAAGAAAAGAAACTTTAAAAAAGAAAGAAAATACCCCCCCCCCCCCCAAAAAAAAAAAAAAAAAAAAATCCAAAATTTTGTGGCCCTTCCCCGGCCCTTGTTATTCATGGTGTCCCTTTGTTTGCGATGGTCCTCCATGTCCACCATCCCCCTTTGTGTTGGGCTTAAAGGTGTCAGAATGGGGAGTAATGGGCATGGTCCCGTGGGACCGACTGTGGGTGGTGTTTTCCTTAGAACCTCCCTTGCGCGACTT
>JAFLJL010013345.1:0-24563 GCA_018398815.1 Conus ventricosus
TCCCAAAAAAGCCCTAAAAGGGGTAAGTCACTCTTGATCTTCTCAGCAAATTTGGTATTTTCCAGATTTGGAGTATTCTTGGGACAACAAATTGTCGGTGTGTCCTTTTACTTTAACACTAAGAAATAGTGATTTAACCAAAACTAACATACCTTATTGTCCATACCTCGACCAGTCATTCCAGAGATGGTACTTTCAGCCACAGGTCAGTTGGTAGGTTTGACTGTTCACTTTCATTTTATGGGCTATGAACTTGTGATGGTGGAGCAATCCTATACACTACACACTTTACTGTATTTACTGTTCATGACTTCGAACGCTATTGTCAGTATTGACTGTACTGGTGGATAAGTCCTTTATAATACACTATTGTTGGATAAGTCCTATACAAATCATACACACCTGACTTTACAGTTATTCTATACACTATTTACACTTGGTACGTCCCTGAGTGACTACTGACTAGGCAACTGACCAGTGCAGGTGGAGCATTCACCACTCTGCTGCCTCTTGGTAGCAGACTTGCACTTTTTTCAGAAGTTCCTCAGAAAACTGTGTCTGGTAGCATGGGCCCCGTGCCTTGGACTTCAAAACCATCAGTGCATCTAAACTCTGTGGCCCAAGTGATGCCCGGAAGTCAGTCTTGTTTCTCCTCACTTGGCTGAAGATCCTCTCACAGCCACAGTTGGACACAGGGATGAGGAGAATGGACAGCATGGCACGAGACAGGTGAGTGAATGGTGTAGCCCCACTGTGATCCTTCAAGGACCCAATTTCCTTCCATTGCAGTTCTGCTGAAGGCAGAGCTTCAGATTGTTTTCAGACATCATGGGCCAATGACCCATAGCCATGCAAAATGATGGGTCAATTTTGAAAAAAGATGGTCATTGACAATCAAAGGTATGTTCACCTAGTCCTTGAACAGGTACCGCCTGCGTTTTTCCGCCCACACCTGCACTGCACTCATAAAGGGCATGTCCTGGAAGCTAGGTCCATCAATGCACACCCTCATCAGCTGGTCACAATGTGTGTTTGTGAGGGCACTTCTCCTCTGGGTGTGAATGTAGTTCTGCACCGAGAAGACCTTTCACAATCTGCTGTGTGGACAGGCAAGGTCAGAGCACAGGCTGTCAGCTTCTTAAGGTTTGGAAAGTCCTCAGGGTAGAACTTGCAGATGGCCTGCCACAGAGTCACAAAGTCGTCTCTAGGGAACTGCTCACTCAGGACTGTTCTCTTAGAAGTCTCCACTCATCCATGGCCTCTTCTCTGTTGATAAAAGGCTCAGTGCTGGTGCTCTTCTGACCCTCCCAGGTGTATATTATATATATATATATAATATATATATATATATATATATATATATATATATATATATATATATATATATAGTGATGAAAAATAAGTAGTCAGCACCGCCCACGGAGTTCATTTTCAAGCTTTCGCCAAAACGGCTTCTGCTGGAACCGATTCTGAAAGTACAATTCTCCTTAGCAGCGATTGAAATCAATTACTATTGACGTCTGAGTACGGACGACACTCAACTATTATAACCGATCGTCACATTTTCTTTTGTACTGGAGTTTTCACCATTTCACCACACCCCTTGTAACCATCCACGCCACTACATCCGTTGACAGAGTCCACCGTCACAGGCACCCTTTGCAAGTCCACCCTCCTACTGTACCCTGCATAGTCACCATTCACCGGAAACCCTATAGAGTCCCACCTTCCACTGCACATTTGTAGCAGTCCAACCCTTCATGCATACTGCGGAGGGTCACCTTTTCACTGCACTACGAAAAGTCCACTTCGACTTGCACCCTGACATACCCCATCTTCCACTGCACTCTATAGATGGTCCACCTATCACTGTACCATGCTAATACAGAATCCTGTTTCTCATTCATGTGCATGCTCGTTGAGTTCTGTACGAGGAGTTGAGACCCTTAAAGACAGTCCCCAAATTTGCCTGCCAGTAAAGTCTCTCTGTCTAGGACCGTTTGTCTTCAGATGCAACTTGTTCGATGGCGATGCGATGAAAAGAAATCAGGCAGAGCCTTGTTTCAAGGTTGCTACTGTCTGGGCGAGCGGTGGCTCGGGCAACCCCCACATCGCTGGGCCATTTTGCTTGAATGCAGTTGATTTGTGATTGGCCACCCTTCTTTTGAGGGCCTATGGTGGAACCAACATCCCATGAGTCTGGGTGGTTCTGGACATTCTGATGACGTAGATGGTATTTTTTGTTTCGAACAAAGTGCCGGGTGCTGTTGATGCGCGCCCTGAGATCCACAGCCAGTTAGCGCCCATCCCATGGCTTCTTAAGTCCAATCAGTGGTCACACTTGGAATGTGCCAACAAAGGTCACCACTCCGGCGGGCACTCAGACTACGAAACAAATCCATGGTCTTGTTCATAGGCCGTCCATCGGAGGGACTGGGCTGACGTTGTTACTGTAGGTTTGTACTCTTTCTGCCTAGTTGCGTCATTCTCCTCCCATCAGCACAATGAAGCATTCTTCAGCACACAATGGGTCCTGTTTTTTGTGGATTGGAATACAGTTGTGTTAAATTTTGTTTACATAATTTCTCTTTTAGATGGTAACCGCTGGACTCCCACTCCTGAGTGACCAGAGCCAATTCTCTTGGTTTGTGATGTCTCTCTGCTTGATGACGAATTCCTCGGTCTCTGTTAGCTCCCCTTTTTTTGAGTTGTTTCAAGTGACTGCCTCAAATTCCAAACCCAGCGACTCGTAAAATGACTTCGCGCTACCTCTGTGAGTCTCTACTCGGCCGTCTGTCATCTTCGCTGCATAAATTCCTTCAGCCTGGCACCACACAACGCCCCTAGTTAGAAAGACCTTGCACACTGAAGGAGGGGGACCACACTGTCCTTTGGAAGGGTAACTATGGCAATGTTTGGAACAAGACATCTGTCTGTATGACACCATCAACTATGACAAGTTTCATCATCCAGATATTCGACCGTGTCTGTCAAATTTTTAATGCTCGTCCATGAATTATTTGGCGGATGTCAGTTCATCAGAGGTGTTTGCAGAAATGAGTCCACGCGTATCGCACCCATGGTTGGGATGAGTGTTGATTCCCATCATCTCGATACCTGCTCACGTCCTGTAGCATTTAAGCTCCTTTGCGGCCGTTCAGTTCACGCCAGAGAAGATAAGCAACAGGGAGGAACCCCCCCCTGACGCATCTGCATGAGCTTATAGTCTAAAGTGCACCATGTAGTGACATCAACAAAAGTCACAAGCATTGGCTCTAAGTGGCTTCCCATTGCCTAGTACCTCAGTACCATGGTTTGGCTCTTGGCCGAAAGATCAGTCTTTCCCTCTCCATCTGTGTATGCCCTGAATCAATTGTTATCGAGGGCAATTTTAAAACCCTCAACAATGCAACTTTCAGGTACCTGCAAAGGTGGGGGATTTCTCTCTCAGAGCTTCTTTACAGCGGGACATAACCACACTGTTGTTGTCCATCTATTGCGGAAAAAGGCTACCACGTCACAGACAGCAAATGTGCTGTACGGGGGCCAAGGGGGCTGTAGTGCCTCGTTGATCAACGATCCACCTTCTGCAGGCAATCTTCGCCATCAGATGATCTGATACGTAGATAAAATGGGTGACGATGAGCAGATAGCTTGTTTGTACAAAACCTTAGACAGTGGTTGGAGTAGAGTGCCTGACCCCAGAAAGCCATAAAATCCCTATTATGGGAAAGGTTTGGGTTATTGTGGGTTTTTACGAGGAGGTTTGAGTGTGGACGGACGGAACATTGTGAATTTGGACTATGTTAGACATAGTCGGCCTATAATCGTCAGTCCAGTGCCCCTTCATCTCTTCCACCACATTTGTTACCCTGGACGTTCACTCATGTTCGACCAGTACCTACATGGGTCAGGGGTTCGTTCCACACTACGTCATAGTAGTCACTTGTGTTATTCACTGCATTCAGGATACTTGTGAATCCGATCAGCGTAATCTAGTGGGAAGAGGTGATCACTGTTAAACTCACGGCTTGGCAGCATATCTGCATGCCGCCACAACTTTTAGGTAACTAGGCAAAATGACGAGCTTGACGATGGCTTTCCGATTTGGCCAGCACTGGATGAGCGATTGTCCCTAAATTTCTTTCGTCTGTTGCAAGGGGCGCAAGAGAAAATTGGTTCTGTGGAAAACATGTTGCAATGAAGGTCTCTCAAAGTGCGTCCTGCGTAGGCAGCCTGTTTTTGTGGTTAACTGGTACCAAGGTCTCTTTACAAAGGTTTCCTCCTCTTCAGGGGCTGTCTTAGTGGTCCACCTCTTTCACCCTTCTTTCTTTGTCCTGTTAGCTTGAGTGGACCGTGTGCCATCGAGGCGTTACTGCCCAATCGTATGTGCCAATCAGCTGATCTGATACCGTCAATCCTGGTTCTTGTGGGTGTAGAGGCACAAGCAATCGAGACAAACGGCTGATACTGATTTGATCTGTAGACACGTTCTACATTATCGCCCATATGAACATAACTTGACTCAAAATTGTTCTACAAATCGTCAACTGAATGGAACATATCGTAGTATGAATGCATTTAGATCTTGGTACTTTTAACTATCAAACAGCATCTTTTTGGCTTGTCCTGTTCCTCTGCTGAGGTCTTTTGTCGGGTACAGATCCAGTTTTTCCTTCCTAAATCTTATATCTTACTCAGTATTTGCACACGACTGCTAATCCTTTTTACGACTAACCCAACCTATTGAAATCAATGTAGCTGAGAACAGGGTTGTTCGTCGAAGTCGCACAATTCGCTGAAGTTATCTTATTAAGTCATTCCTCTTGATCACGAAAGCAATTGTGGTGCCAATATCAGTATTTGACACGAGCTCAATGTTGGACAATTGTTGTGACCACTATCATTACGCATACAGTGAGCAGCTGTCATACAACAGTTCCATTTTCCTTACGAATTCGTAGTAGGAAATGACCGTTTTCGCTCTGAATAACTGAGACGCTGAGTCCAGGACTTTTAAAGCGCTGCACATGGGGTTAAGGATCTTAGCAATCTGTGCGAAAGGAGAGGTATATCTGTCTGCCACGCTAAAATTGAATTAAGTCTATACACCTACAGGTATTGATTTTTTTTGTCTCTGCAATTACAACAAAAAACTTTTTTTTCAAATCCTAGTAGACCTGAGGTTTTAAACAGGATGAATTCTTGTACAATTGCGGATTCGGATCTAGGGCAGTTTCCCTCAGGAGCCATTGCAAAAGGACGGCGAAAAATATTCCTTGTATAGGAGAAAAGTAGATATGTCATATGTTTTCCATAATGCCACGGCGACCGCTCCCCAGCATGAAGATACGACGAACAGATAAAGAAGGATAGTGATGAAAAATAAGTAGTGCAGCACCGCACACGGAGTTCATTTCATATATATATTTATATATAACTCCTGTTGAGTGTGCGTGAGAGAGCGAGAGAGAGAGAGGAGAGGGATTTGTTTTGATCGATGATCTGAAGAAATGACGACTGATGCAAGAGACCGATGAGAGAACAGGACGATTAATGAGGAGAGAATCGGAGATCGGAAGACTCCGACAATGAGACTGAGACGAGAGGGGTTGAGATGAGAACCGAGGGGATGAGAGATGAGGATACCCGAAGACGACCTGGAGAGATCGAGTTGTAGAGAGCGAGGAGGGAGAGAGAGACGGAACCGGAGAGATCGAGGAGAGAGATGACGAGAGATGGACGAGGAGAGACGCGAGAGAGAGAACCGGTGAATGTAGTAGACGAGAGAGACGAATCGATGGCAGAGAGATCGACGCCGATGACTGAGAGAGCCCGCAGAGAGCGATGAGAGCGAACGGGGAGGAGGAGAGAGCAGACGGAGCGAGACGGGAGTGAGAGAGAGAGCCCAGAGGAGGAGAGAGAAGAAGGGGAGGCGAGGGCGAGAGGAGATGAGATGGGGGGAGGAGAGGGGGTGACAGATGAGAGGAGCGAGGAGAGAAGGAGGACTCGAAGAGGAAGGAGAGAGGAGAGCTTCTGAGGAGGAGAGAGGAGGAGAGAGAAGAGAGAGAGAAGAGGGGAGGAAGGAGAGAAAGAGGAGTGAGAGTGAGGTGAGAGGAGGAAGGGGCGGATTTTTTGTATCTTCTCTTTCTCACTCTCTTCTCTCCCCCCCCCCCCCCCCCCCCCCCCCCCCCCCCCCCCCCCCCCCCCCCCACCCCCCCCCTCTCTATCAGCTCCCCTCTCATTCCCCCCCCCCCCCCCCCCCCCCCCCCCCCCCGCCCCCCCCCCCCCCCCCCCCCCCCCCTCCCCCCCCCCCCCCCCCCCCCCCCCCCCCCCCCGGGAGAGGGGGAGGGGGAGAGGATGGGACCGTAGAGAGACGACGAGATGGAGAGGGGGAGGCGAGTGTGATTGGGGAGGAGAGAGAGAGAGGGAGAAGGAAGAGAGTGAGGAGGGGAGGAGGAGAGAGGGGAGAGAGGGAGAGAGAGAGGAGACGAGGAGAGACGGAGAGGGAGAAGGAGCGTGAGAGAGGAGAGAGTGGAGAGGGAGAGAAGAGGAGAAGATGGAGAGAGAGAGAGGAGGAGAGAGAGAGGAGAGAGATGAGAGACGAGATGAGAGAGAGAAGAGGAGAGAGTAGAGAGAGAGAGGAGGAGTGGGCAGAGAGAGGAGAGAGGAGAGAGAGAGAGAGAGGAGAGGAGAGAGTGAGATGAGAGAAGAGAGAGAGAGGGTGAGGGAGAGACGAGAGCGAGAGAGGGAGAGAGAGAGGAGCAGCGAACGAGAGAAGAGAGGAGGAGAGAGGAGAGGAGAGAGAGAGGAGGAGACGAGAGAGGAGAGAGAGAGGAGAGAAGAGAGAGGAAGGATGAGAGAGAGAGAGCAGGCGGGAGGGGGCGAGAGCCGCGCGCGGGATGTGAGGAGCGGAGCAGGGCGGACGGGGAGAGGAGACGGAGGATGAGGGAGAGAAAGAAGCGAGAGAGGAGGAACGGCGCGGCGAGAGCCGGAGGAGGGGAGAAGGGAGAGTGAGAGAGAGCGCGGAGACAGAGACAGGAGGGGCTGGAGACAGACGCGGAGGCGACGAGGACGCCGGGAGGGCCGAGAGAGAGGAGAGACGAGAGAGAGGAGAGGGAGAGCAGCCACGGGAGAGAGCGGGAAGAGGGAGAGAGCGAGAGCGGGAGAGGAGGAGAGAGAAGCAGCCGCCCAGAGAGAAGACAGAGAGAGGAGGGGGAGAGCGAGAGGGAGAGAGAGAGAGAGAGGAGAGGAGAGGGAGAGAGTGAAGAGAGAGAAGAGAGAGAGTGAGGAGAGAGAGGAGAATGAGAGGGGAGGGAGGAGAGGCAGAGGAGAGAGGAGAAGAGCGAGAGAGAGCGGAGAGAAGGAGAGAGGAGCGGACGAGAGAGGAGACGATGAGAGGGACGGAGAGAGGGAGGACGAGAGAGAGAGGGCAAGAGATGAAGAGATGACCGAGAGATGGATGAGAGAGAGGAGGAGAGAGAGAGAGAGGAGAGAGAGAGAGAGAGAGAGGAGGAGAGAGGAGAGAGAGAGAGAGAGAGAGAGAGAGAGACGAGAGAGAGGAGAGAGAGAGAGAGAGAGCGGAGGAGCCGACAGAGAGAGAGGAGAGAGACGGGAAAAGGCCGCAGAGAGCGAGGAAGACGAGAGAGGAGGAGGAGACGGAGACGATCGGATAGAGGCAAGGGGAGGAGAGAGAAGTGAGAGAGATGTGTTGGAGAGCCCGGATACGAGACGACGAGAGTACCGCCCGGTGACGGGATGAGAGACGGCCCAGGAGCAGCTAGAAGGGGGGGGAGAGAGGAGTGGATGAACCAGGGAGACTCGAGAGAGAGAGAGCAATGAGAGACCGAGAGCCCCCAGACTAACGAGAGTGACGACGATGAGTGAGGTCGAGAAGAGACAGAGAGAGAAGGACAGAGAGACGCTGCGACGCTAGAGCAGAAAAGAGAGAGCAGCGGAAATCCATGGACGTAAGGACCGACGCCTAGAGACGGAGGGGGACGAGGAGGACGACTAGACCGCAGAGGAGAGAGAGACCCCGACCCGATGAGCAGGGACACCTTGGTTCCCCGACGAAAGAGAGCCAACCCACGAGAGACGCATGCACCGAAGAGCGGTGCGAAGTACCGAGACGGGTACGGACCGAGACCGAGAGGCACCTACCGGACTCGCTGGAGCTCGGACTTGACTAAACGACGAGAGCCTGTGATCTGAGGAGAGCAAGATGCCTGATCGCAAAGGGGGGATGAGCGATTGACAAGCCCAGGGAGAGCCTCTCACCCCTTAGTGAATTCCCCTGACGAGGGGACATCACAACATCCCCCAGACCCGTCGACCCGAAAATCTTGGCAACTGGCACGACCGTGGATGCAGCCGAGCAGTCCGGCGCGATACGCACAGATCAGGATGCCCAGAGAGGTACGAGACGAATGTGATGGAATGAAGAGATGAGAAGAGAGCTGCCGCCGAGAGATTGTCAACGCAGACCCGACGACAAGAGGGTTGCAGAGACGACCGATTTTGATCGTGAGCTCAGCAGGTCGCAAAAGAGCAGAACAGAATTCGCGAATGCACTATCCTCCTGGGAAATGAGCCAGTGCGAGCGGAGGAGACCGAGAGGGAGAGACGGCACGTCGAGAGAGCAGAAGGACGAGAGGGCGAGAGAGGAACGTAGGCATGAACCGACGAGCCGCAGAGAGCTGACGAGACCGCGAGACCACGGATAAGGTAGAGATCAATGCATGAACGAGTAGACGACGATACGAGATAAGATGCGAGAATTGGTCCCTTGAGACGAGCGCTCTCTTATCCGACTACGAGAGCATAATACGGACGAGAACGGGGAATTGCCCTCCAGACGGAGATGACGATGGTAACGCGGAGATATGACTCGCGAGGGAGAGGACTCGGACGCGATCTGCCCGGATGCAGAGAGACGAAGAGAGATGAGGTCGAGGAGGGAATCTGAGAATTCGGAACACAACTTTCCCAGAGATGAGACGAAATACCAAGCAAGACGAGGAGTGTGAGACCAAGACACGATGAGCACACGAGCATTGACGAGATGAGGCGACAGATCTTACTGACCATGAGATGAGGAGACCGGAGCACGGGACCCCCCACCGAAGACACACGTGAGGCAGAGGATGCACCACTGAAGAGGAGATTCCTGCGATATGGAGACGAAAAGGAAGAGTTAGATGAGGCTGATGATGGGCGCAAGCCGAGGACACGGGTTTCGACCAAACTGCAGCAAGAAGGAGAGCAACGAAGCAGCCGTTTCGTCCCCCCGAAACGAGAGACAACCATGCTAGAAGAGGCGAGAAGCAAGCGCGGCGTGAGAAGCAGAATGAACGAGTATGCTGGCCGAGAGAGAGCCGGTGACGGAGAGACGAGCACAAAGAGCGAGACCCCTCGGTGAGGAGCACAGAATACCGGAGCCCCGGAGAGATTGGAAGTAAGTGAGGATCGACGACCTAGAGCGGAGATGACGCGAGAGACAAGACGGGACCGAACATGAATGCCTACGAGGAGGGGAGATCGTCAGAGAGAGAGAGAGCTACGGACGCGCGCCCCATCGCAACTCCGCACTAGAAGCATCCCCTCGACAGACGACTGACGATAGACCTTGAGGACAGAGACGCAGTATTACCGACTGAGGAGCCAGAGAGAGCATTCCAACCGATGAGCCAGCACCACCTGAGATCGGAGGAGAAAAGAGAGAAGGCGCCGACGACCGCAGGCCAGACGACAACCGCAGGATCAGAGAGAGAGACGACGATAGATGAGACGCGGAACACCCTGATCGACATGGACCCAATCGAGCACGAAGCAGGAGCGACCCGCAGCCCGAGCGCCGACGAGACCGGAGACAACCGAGAGAAGAGACGCGCAGAGTTACCAGGAAGCAAACCCCTCTCGAACGAGGAATGACGAGAGTTGGAATTGTGGGGACGGAGAACCATGTTGCACCCCCCAGCCACCCGCGCGCCTCAGAGACGCGAGCGCGGAAAGACGAGAGAGCGCAGAAGCTCAAACAGAGAGGAGACCGAGCAGCACGATAAGACGATGAGAGAATGATGCGGAGTGACCGAGAGCGCACAGAGAGAGGCACGCTCTCCTACTCTCTCCTCCTCCTCTACCGTCTCTCATCCTCTCCTCTGCTGCTCGCGTGCTCGAGAGACCTCTACGTCCTCTCTGCTCATGACTCGTACTCCCTCTGCCTTCTCGCTCTGTCCCTCCTCGTCCTCCTCTCTGACGCTGCCGTCCTCTGCCCTCCCGTCTCCCTTTCTCCTCTCTGCATTCTCTCCTCCTGTGAAAGTGAGAGGAGAGAGCATCACGCCAGAGTAGTGACCATGGCGAGAAGGAAGCATGGAGTTCCCGAAGAGAGAGAGGACCAGACAGGGAGGCCGTCCCCGGACATGGCACCGAAGCGCAGACATGCCGAACCTGACGAGGAAGCGATACCCCGGGACGGAGGCGGACAAAGAAAGAGAAGATCCCGCACAAGCGAGGGGGACAAGAGTAGTGAGACCCACGAATTCGAGAGAAATTCGGCCATACCCGATCCCAACGAGACGGAACGAGCACAGCACGTCGAGAGCTCCCCGAAACAGAAGCCTAGTGAGCACGCCACTGAAGTCTGAGTGTGATGCGGCACGCCCTGAGCCCCACCAGAAGCAAGAATCGCTCCGGCCGACTGTAGGCCCGACGAGCTGCCGCAGAACCTCGAGCGCGCAGCGTGAGGACGAACGCGTGCACCAGTGCATTGACCCCGGACCAGAGACTAAGACTGAGATGGGAGGGACACATCCGACCGATAGGAGACGACGAGACGCGCGCTGAGAACCGATACGCGAAGAATCTCACGCAGAACAGACGAGAGACGAGGAGCAGCCGATACCAAGGTGGAGAGACAGACGAGAATTGTCCACAGAGGGAGTAGACTACAGAGCGAATTCGACCTCCGGAGCCGAGACCGAGTCAGCAACAGCAGCAGACAGAGAGGCACAC
This sequence comes from Conus ventricosus, assembly GCA_018398815.1. NCBI lineage: Eukaryota > Metazoa > Mollusca > Gastropoda > Neogastropoda > Conidae > Conus > Conus ventricosus. The sequence goes on from JAFLJL010013345.1 coordinate 11,014, forward strand.
CAGACAAGACGAGACCCACTGATGAGATGACCCCGAGAGGAGCTGGAGGGATTCATAGAACTCACGAGAACATGCGAGGAGAGACCCCCCCACCGGAGAGGGAGAGCCGAGACTTTCGAGAGAGAAGGAGCGACACCGACAGAGAGAGCGAGACCGACCTAGACAGTCGCGAGAGAGAGAGAGGCCGAAGTCTAGAGACCCGAGAGACGATGGAGATGCGGACGAGCCACTGGGAGTCCCCCGAAGGGAGCTCAGACGAGGAAAGTATCGAGAGTGAGAGAGCGCGAGAAGGACAGGCACGACAACGTAGCTCGGGGATGATCGTCACGACTGCATGGATGAGACGCGATCCGAGAGACCGAGTCCGTACATGATCCCGAGAGAGGCTGGGAACGAGACGAGCCCGCGCCGCACAGGCAGAAGCGACGTCACGACTAGAATTGAGGTGCGGAGGAGATGGCGGAGGAGAGAGCTTGAACAAGACAGAGGGGAGGACCTGACTGAGATGGGAGCGACTCTCTCCTTGTAGTCACTGTCTGCATGTCTAGACTCTACTCCCCCTCCTTCTCTGACTGACTGTCTGACGGCACTCGTCCTCTCTCCTTCTCACCTCCTCTCTCCGTCATCGAGCTACTACTCTTGAACGTTCTCTGATCCTTTTCGTAGCCTCTCTCTACTCTCTTGCTCCTCCTCTACTCTGACAGAGAGAGATGGACGAGATGGGGAAAGACTGCTGATGGGCCGTCGTGGGTGAAAGCTGACCAGAGAGATCGATAGGCCCAAGATAGGATTGGAAAAATGTGTTGGGGCGTAGAGGTGCTCTCCCTCTCTCCTCTCTTCTTCTCCCTCCTGACGAGCTCTCTCTCCCGAGACGCCTCTCTCCTCTCTCTTCGTGCGAACGACACGAGGTGCGGATAGGAGATATGGACGCAAGACGGCAGACGGGAGCGAGAGAGGACCGTGGAGACGACAGGAGAAAGAGTCGATCGAGACGAGCTACTGCCCTCTTCTCTTCCTTCTCTCTTCCCCCCGACTCCTTCTGTATGAAGCTACTTCTCCCTCTCGTACTGCCTCCTTCTACGTGACCCCTCGCTCCTCTCTCTCTCTGCTACCTCTCTGCACTGACCCTCTGAGGAAAGATGAGATCCCCCAACTCGTCAAAGACTGGACCTGCGAGAACGAAAAGATCCGGAGAATCGGACGTCTCCGCTCGAATGAAGACCGAGGAGAGAAAAGAGCGCCCGGGAGACACCTCCCGAGAAGACGGATCTGGTGGGACGCGAGCATATAGGCCGGTCCGGCCGAGGAGATCTCGATATGAGAGGACGAGAGAGATAGACAGAGCCGAAGAAGCGACGATAGGCACACGTGCAGCGTACCGAGCCGAGAGAGAGAGACATGACCAAAGTACGCCCCGGCTCTCTCTGTCCTCTTCTCTCTTGCAGTGCTCGCCGTACCCTCTGAGAGACCCCTTCTCTCCCTGACTTCCTCTGCTTCGGATCTGCTTCCTCGATCCTCCTCGTACACTCTGCTCCCGTCTACGCACCTGCTCTACCTCTACCTCCTCTCTTCTCTAACACCGAGTGAGAGGGAGACGAGAAGGAGGACGGAGTGAGCATGGCAGAGAATCATTAATGCCATCGTAGAAAGAGGACGAGGAGAGGTCCATGGGAGCTATGAGAGAGACCGAGAAGGACTCCAGAGCTACTTCCTAGACTACCCCAGCTACGGGTACTGGACGAAGAGTTCTGAGAGGGGAGGAGAGGGCATCTGACCGAGCGCTTCCGCTGCCACCCGAGCTAACGACACGGAACTCCAGTCGGAGATGAACCCACGACGAGGAACGGACCGAGCAGAGAGAGACATATGACTCCGAGTAGATGACGCCGAGAGGGAGGAGTGAGAGAACGCGGGACATAGACGACATTTACGACCGACGAGAGAGGGACCGAAAGAGTAAGACGAGGGAGATACCCCGCATTCACATGCAATGCAGATGCACAGACCGCTCACGCGAGAGGGACCCGTAGCACGGGAGGACAGAGAGAGTGATAGTACGACGACTGCCGTCCAACCGTTAGCAGGCTCCGAGAGAGCTGAGACCGAAGTAGCCGACGACCGACCGAAGCAGAAGAGAGGAGGGATGCTGGGACGGAACTCGCTCTAACGAGAAGCCGAGAGGAGAGCGGAGGAAGAGGAGAGAGAATGGAGAGAGAGAACTGTGAGCGCGGAGGCAGAGCAGAGCTTGAGGACCCGATCGTCCATCACGAAGACCTTGACGGCGACAACCGCCACCCAAACACGCCCCCCGGTACAGAGGGGAAGAATCGAGAGGCGCCAGCCACCGTGACCGAGAGATAGAGAGGGGAGAGAACCGAGAGAATAACGAGAGGTCACAGAGAGAGGGACGAGAGTGAGCAGAGATGAGACAGAAGCCCCGTGGAGTCCCGAGGAGAGAGAGGGAGACGAGAGGGAGGAACAGGAGAAGAGTAGAAGATAGGAATCCAGATTGGATGCAGGATGAGCGAGGACGAGAGCAGCAGGAAACCAATGGCAGCAGAGATGAGAAGACAGTCACCGCCGAGAGAGAGCACGCCGAAGACGAGCCGAGATGAAACACAGACCGCAAGAGAAGGAGGACGCCCCGACCATGACGACGAGAGAGAGAGAGTTCGTGTGTGTCTGTATGCCTCTGTGTGTGTCATCGCTCAACACCCCCCTCCCTCTTTTTTCATACTTCTGCTTGGTCTCCCTCTCTATCTCTTCCTTTCCCCACCATCATTCCTCCGCGATGTGTTCATGCACTTTAGCTCTTTTTAGCGGTGGCAGTTTGCTTAGGATGACTGACCCACTAACGCATGGATAGGAGGGGCCGGGCGGAGTAGCTGTGGCGGCGAGGGTGGATGGGTAGGGGGGATACGCATGCCGCCTTGCCTGAGATAAGATACAAGGAAAGGAGAGAAAGTCAAGAGTGCGGGCTGGGGCACGGTAGGGGAAAGACCCAAAGGGGAGTGGCGGGAAGAAAATACACGTGCGGCTGGCCTGCGAGAGACTAGCAATAGGAGAGAAAAAACAAGTCAGCTCCCATTGGTAGTTCACTTTGTTGAGCTTTTTCTTGCGTGGCATCTTGTCTTTTTAGCAGAACGATGACTCGTTTCCACAACTGCTTTGAAAAGTCAGGACGATTTCTGGACCCAGACGATTTAGCCTTTGCCCAAGTAAAACCTGATAGATGTTCGCCTGATTGGTTGTTGTGCTTGGCTGTCAGCCCAATCACACCAGCGATTGCCTAAGGCATATTCCAGGCAGCAGCAAAACATAGGTGCCCAGTTTGGGTACTATCACTCCCGTTGTGTGGCCACATTGTGCTTTGGACCTCCGGTGTGGCTCGGATATACCGAACTCGACCGAGCGATGTAGACAAGTTGGCGACTTTTTTATGACGCGCCAGCTAGGCGCATACTACACTGACTGTTACGCGTTCATTCTGATAAAATAGTGCCAATGGCGCGGGCGCTCCAACAATCTGTAGCTAACTGTGAAGGCTGCTTCATGACCTCAGGTGGCACGTTTGATGTCTGATATTCCAGGAACTCCGTCCTCCAACTCATCAGGGAGTTGCTGTGCCGCGTGGCAGGGGATGCATGGGAACTTCTTCAGAAGTAATGCAAGGATGGATGTTTGAGCAGAACTTTGCAGTGAGACATCCAGCACCTGTGCATGCTTCCACAGAGTCTCCTTGAGCTGGGTTCCCACCCTTGCTCTTGCATGTACTTACATAGCCTCCTGTTAGAATGCTCCTTCACATTCTCATGAGATCTTTCTGCTCTTGTTGGTCCACACTGCCTAGGTGCTGTCGGTGGGCACTAATACAATGGTAAAATCTCTTCATCTCCTTGATGTTGTAGGTAGACCTGAGTCACTTCATGAGAGGACCATTACTTCATGCATGCATTGGCTGCAGTAAACTGACAAAAAGCAGACGTCTGTTTTACAGCTGCCCCAGAGTCTCTCTTTATCAGATGGATTCGGCTTATCCTGTACTGACTTCCGCTTGTTCACTTTGTTGAACATCTCCAGAACCTGGCGTCTAGACAAGACATACAACTTGGTGGCTCTACGTCTGAAGAAGTCCTGAAGCTATTGTCGGCCATGGCGTGGATCACCAGCCAGATATACTGGTACAGCATGCTCATATGTCTGACTGTGCATTCCACCTTGAGAATGTCATCAAGATGCCTTCAACAGTTCAAGGGCCTCTCGTCCAAGCAGCCCCATAGAGACAGCCTCGGGTGGGAACGTCGGTCGACAAAATTTGTATGTCGTCTGCCAGCTTCCCAATCCTTGTGACAATTTATTTTGACAGACGCTGCTGTCTTCCACGTGCTCTTGGAGACCCCGGGTACCAGGACAACTGGCCGCGAGGTTCGGAATGCTCGCAGCGTGCTCGATGAGGTCACGGTTTTCGCACGACTCCAAGCACGCAGCAAAGTTCGTGGCTGAGCCTTTTTTTCGGACTTTGCCTCGTTTTTTTTCGCACCGCCGAAATCGACACCAGCGGTTTACACACAATTGACACTCGGGATGGTTTCTGAACTGTCATATCTTGCGAGAATACTTACGGCGGGCAACCCTGTCTTACGAGAAAAGCTCAAAGACATCCCTGACTCGCAGCACAACGACCCACCGTCTTAGGATTTGCTTGGCAGGTGAGAGGTCAGCTAGGACCGGTCGATAGTCGGGGCGCAATTGATCAACGGCCTCTGTGTACTGGATTTACTCAGCAACGAACATGAGGCAATGAAATCAGCTCCTGGCCCAGTGGTACTCTATGAGGGTAAGAGGCGATATTTGCAACTGGCGAACACCAAACCCTTTTATTCTGAAGAGTGACACTAGGGGAAGGACGAAAGCCAACAATACGAAAAAGTGTGGGTCGACAAGTACCCATATCGTGGCCGATCAGAACCTCGAACATTCCCTGAGCGAAAGGTAGGGTATGTGAGTGCGTTCCGCAATTAAAACAGAGCAGAGCGAGGGATGCAGACGGAAAACTTACCCGTTTATTGACGCAGGCGGCGGAAGGTTTGTTTTCAGTCACATTCATGATGCTGCCCTGGAAAAGTCATGCCGTAAGTTTTGGTTCGGGGCTAAACTCTGTGTCATAAGGAACAAAAGTGGTAAAAAAAAAACCCTCATCTGTTCCAATTCGCCTGGGACAGAAACACCTGCCTCGGTGTGCGCTACAAAGGGTTGTCTGCCGCGAGTGCAGACAGTCCGGCCACAAGCGCGGGGATCTCTCATGTGCCAGTTTCTGTTTCAGAGGTACTCCAGTCGAGAACAGAGACGGGACACACCCAGAAGTGGGTTGCATCATCGCGACCGGACGGCACAACGCCGACCACTGGACGGAAAGCCCGCATACGGGGAGGGACACCGTGCAGTCAGAAGGCAGGCCAAGAGTCGTCAGGGCCACGCTTCTGCCTCCCTGGCGCTTGGAGAGCCTGTCCATCGAGAGCAGGTCGGAGACCCGAAAACCAGTGCGATCGAACGGAGGGGTCCTTCCAGCCCTAAAAGGTAGCGGGTAGGGGTAAGCACCCGAAAAAGGACAGGGGTAAACCCACCGACGGGCTCCCCCGCAGTACCAACACTGAGGCTAAAGCGACAGCTGTGGTTAGAACGCCGGCTTCCATGGAATGACCGCATCGGTTTCGGCCACGCTTGAATAATACGGACATTGAAGTAATGAATTCGGAAATGTGTACTAGTTATAATATCCGTATAATACTTCCAATGGATAAAAATAGGATTATGTATTCCTTGAATGTTAAGAGGTATTCAGGAATAATTCAACGATCGCTATTTTTCGTTATTTAAAAAGTAATAAAATTCGATATTGCCTGTTTACAGGAAGCTCATTAACTGGAATGAAAGCGTTGCTATGGGAAAAACAGTGGGAGAGAAAATTATTTTACCAACGAGGGTACGAAAGCCGACAGTCCAAGGAGAGATTACTTCTAATATCAAAAGATTTCGATGGATTAACCATAGATGTTGAACTGGGGCTCTAGAGAGAATCTTAGTTGTGTCAGATCAAACGTGAACATATGACTTTAAATTGGCCAAATACTATATGCTCCAAACAAATGAAGCTAAAAGCAGTTTTCATGCACAAAGTTACAGGAAACGTTGTGCCCTGAATTATAGTGAGCAAAGCTGCTTGTTGCTTGGTGATTTTAATTGTGTTATGAAGAACAGTCTGATATAAATACGGCGTCAATGTCATCACGCGTCAGCCGAAAGAGTTAAATAAGGCTTAGTAAAAATTTGAATCTGACAGACATCTGGAGGTGTACTGTGTAATGAAGAAAAGATTTCTCCTGGCGGCAAGCAATAAACCCCTTTCATAGTCGGGCGTATGGATTAACTGTTTTGTTTCAGAGGAAATTGCCTACCTCTGTTGTGGTCTTCGTGTGAACTCATGACGGTTGCGCATTCAGATCACAAAAGCTCTACTAACGGAACCTAATACCAATGGTATTTTGAAAGAGCTGTCTCAGGATACGGTAGATTTTAACAAAAGAGTTTTTTTTTAAGATAATAAGTTGTTGAAAAAGAATGACGATTTATTAGATAAGCATCTCAATGATTCATCAGATGATGTTTCTTACCATACGAACGGTAGGGATCTATGTAACGTTGCCATTCGTACTTTTTGTATGAGTATGGGAAAATCACTTGCATGCAAAGAGAAATCGTGACCTAATCGTCTGAACGCACGCTTGATGAAAGCAAGGCATTATCCTGCAAAACCCTCTGAAATACTGCGGTTCCCCCGCACCCCGTTTCTTGTTTAAAAACAAGAAATAGCAATTGTTGCAGGTTGAATGGACCCGAGAACGAGAGGAGCGCAAATTCGCGCCCCCCGACCGTCTCTTAAATGGATTGAAGCAAGGTTGACCTGAATACAAAAATTTTTGCAATCTGGAAAAGGCCTATGAGGAAAGAGAAAGTCACTTCACGAGCTTAACTAAAGATTTCAGGCCCCCCCCGACCCCCCCCCCATCACCCCCCGCTCTCCAACAGCACCTCGCCCGCACATTTGCAAAGAACATAGTTTCCTTTTTAGGAAACTTTATAATCAAGAAGTACTGTGGAAAAAGCTGTTAGGGCGCGCCAATATAATACATTTGTGGCGAAACTGAAAATTTCCAAGACTAGTACGTTAATGGCAAGCTGATTTCATGACGGAGCGGCATAGTGACAAGTAGCCGAGGAAAAAATGACAAGACAAGGCTCTGAAGAATATGAGAGAAATGGTTTCTGCTCCCGGCACTGACCGGACTGGACAATAGAGTTTATAAAACAATTTTTTGGGAATAACTCTGTAAAACTCACTTACTCAGTCGCTCCATGGAAGTTTCCTTGTCGGTAAACTGTCATATTCCCAAAGTATGGTGTTAATAACTCTGTACATAGCGGAAAATGGTTTAGATAGAGATAAATTAAAACAACTGGAGACCAATCCACGTTACAACTCAATCAGTTGATTACAAATATTAGCTAAAGTCTTAGCGTTACGATTGGGCGCGAGTCATCACTAGTTTGGTAAATGAAGATCAGGTTAGGGTACATCCAAAGTAGATAAACATCCATCAGTCATAAGGATCGATTGATGACGTAATCCATTACCTAAATAAAACTAACAGCCGCCGAGGCTTTTGCCCTCGCTATCGACTTAAGCTCAAAATAGCTTTGATTCGATATCAAAGAGTTTTTTGCTGAAAGGTTTGACATTTTGGTTTGGACCGGAATTTTAAAAGTGGGTATCTATTTTGATAACGAGAACATGATCCTCTGTAAAATCACGGAGGTTGGATTCCGAGCCTTTTGATTGTAACACTGCGGACTAAGACAGGTTTGCCCTTCTCACATTAGCCCTTAGTGCATAGCTGTCGAGTTACTAGCATTAAGATTCGGATAGTTCGATTGCAGGCATTAAAGTTCCTTTACTTGTGGGAATAGAAATTCTAGTATAAAGGATAAACAAATGGCACGTGACACACATTGTTTCTCAAATGACCGTTATGATATCGTTCTTATATCATTTAGAAAATCTTGTCAGTGACTTGAACAAGTTTATCTGGATTAATCTTGACTGTCCAGGAAAATCAAAGCTCTTCTAATGGGAACTAATGAAAAAAAAGACGCAAGATCTTCCAATTCACAACAGTGCACAGAATGAAAGTTCTGGGATTTTATTTTGATACCAACGAGATGGCGAGAAGAACATGATGGAAAACTGGAACTGAAAGAATCGATATTAAATGGAATAGTATAATAATAATTGGAAAAGGAGAGATCTTCTATTCAAGGTAAAGTGATTTGTTATAAAAACGTTTCTGATAGTCAGTTTGTTTATGTTAACCGCAGTCTATTGGTCGTCAGATGCAGTGCCCTGCTTAAAATTAATTCCAGTGTTTTACCGATTTGTTCTATATGGCAGAAAAAATTCAGTAACTAGGAAAAGCCATTCGAGAAGTAAAGACGGGAAAGTAATGGAATCCCACAGTAGACGAAGGAGTGAGTACTGCAACCATGATCACTGCTTCAGTTCCACGAAGCTTCTCAACTTTACAATGGATGGGAAAATTATATAACGCCTAAGAGAAGTGAAAAACTGAGGTTGATACCATTGTGCGCTATGAGACAAATTGGCCAAACGGAGGTAATTCGTCAATGTAAAGACAAGGACAAAGATATGCAGGTATGCTAGAATTGAAATGAATTCTGGAAAGAAGCAATTTGCATGTTATTAGACACAAAACTAATAGGTAAACCAGAGTGAAATTAAACAGTAGGTATTTCAGTCACAGCTTCTCTTCAAACCAACTCTCTCATTAAGTACAAAATAAGTACTATTCTTCCCAATCTGGCCAATACAGGAATTGAACTGATGAAAGGATATAATCCATCCAGACGAACATAGATTCTGTCTCTCGAGGAAGTACAGAATATGTGAGGCGTAAAGAGCCAACCGGTCTAAAATTATTTTTGCAACTATAACTGCCCCGCTATTAACTCTATTCCCAAGAGTGGTTTCACATGGAATAGAGAGAAGGAGACTCCATGCACAATCCGACAGGAGTTGTTGATGCAAAACATTTCCAATACAAAACAAGAACAGTCCAGGAAAATGTTAATCCAAAGACAACGTAACAAATTTACCAACAGGGACCATTTGTTCTGGGAAAGGAAATTTGGTTACACCCTCGACCCAACCTAAAGGCGTCTGGTCTAGGGCTAAAGAAACCACCAAAGAGTGACGACTAGAGTCCTCAATGCGTAAGTGTTACATAATATTCTACCCTACAAATATAATGTTAACAAATGAAATACGAGAAAATAATCAATGTTATATTGTGATTGATAAGGTGGGATTTGATGAACATTTTTTCTACAATTGAATCCAGTTGCTATAGATTTTTGGAATTTCAATTGAGCAAAACAATTTATGATAGACACAAGTATTAAGCTAACGGTTGTCAGTCACTCGACGTTCTGTTTGGTCCCCACCCCCTGATACCGTAGTGAACAATTCATCTCTCCCACGTGGAATTATGTATTCATAAACCTCATTCTATGATTGGGAAAATGTCCATAAGCATTTGTTAAAACGACACAGTCTGCATTTAATTGCATTCAATCTTTGAAAAAGAAATTCATCATAGGAGCTAGTCAATATTTCACTTCATCTTCCAGCTTCTTCCGACCCGTCCACGCCCCCCCCCCCCTCCCCCCCCCCCTACCACACCACCAACCCTCCCCCGACCTTCTTCCGGCGCTCGCAAGTCCTTTTTCACTGCCTTCTTTATCTTTTGGCCTATGTCGGTTCATCGGTCGGGCTTCATCCCTCTCACACGTTTATTCTTTATAATCACTTTTAGGTCATGTTTCCAAAAGATTTTACAATCATTATCTTCATTTATCATCTCATTTATCAAAGTATTCATTTCCTTAAGGCGCATGATGGGAGATCCTATTGGGAGTGGCGTCATGTGGCGGAACGATCGCTGATTCACTGTATCTGTGGCCATTATTCTTTCTAGAACCATGTATATTTGCTGGATAAGCATTTATTAACTTGTATGCCTTTGCACTTTCGACGATTATGATTTCGTAGGACCACAGATTAGGTGCGCGCTGAATGCGCACGCGCATACACGACCACACGAACACACACACACACCACACACACACACACACACACACACACACCACACACACCACGACACACACACACAACACACACACACACACACACTCACTCCAATCACAGCTCACAACGCGCGCACTCACGTATACTTGTCCACCCCCCCCCCCCCCCCGATACGGTCCTTCCTCACGTCTCCTTGCAGCCACATCCCCCCCCCCCCACCCCCCCCCCCCCCCCCCCCCCCACCCCCCCCCCCCCCCCCAAACTATTCCATCATATCTTCTCATCTGCCAAGGATGGCGTTTTCGGGGCAACTGCGCAGGCTGCGAGCAACTTCCCACCTAATTGAAGTACACAAAAAGTTATGATCCTTTTCGTTCCCATGTTCGCTCGCTCCTTCGGACTTGTGAGTTGATTTTATACTTGGTGACAGCCCTGATTGGCCCTTTGCGGTCTGCGCTGGGCTATAGCAACATTATCTTATCTAATCGTTCCTCTCGGGCATTCTTGGATGCTTATTTCATTTTTTCGTTTCCAGGAGGTGGCTTGCCGGAGCACATTTGGAACACATCGGTGCAGATGAACGGAGGAGGCGACGGAAATCTTTGTTGTATTCATGTCTATTCAACCCACGCGTCACAACAGGCCGGCAGATCTATCGTGTTCACGGTGTTTACAGCTGTATATATATTAGATATTTCGTTGGTGTTTTGCCAAGCAAAGAATTTTTTTTCGTTTTTTGTCTTCTTTCCATTCTTTCTTTCTTCCTTTCTTCCCTTCGTTTATTTCACCTCTTTCTTTTTTCTGTTGTTTTGTTCCCGGACGTTTCTTTCCTTTCTCCTTTTTTATCTGTTTGTCCGAGCTTTTTTTTTTTTAATTTGTTTTTTTTTTTTTACTGACAGACATGATCAGAGTGAGAGTGCCAGTACAATCAACATTAGAACATTTAACAGACACAATGACACTTTGTTAACTAAATTGGCCAAAACACTAAAATCAGCAAACGTTTGTCCATTTTGAAAGAAGAACACTACATACTCTGCATGGTGTGTAACGAGACTGGTTGTTACCAAAATAAAAAGAAAGAAAAGAAAAAAATACTAGTCGCTGCGAAATTGATTTGTTTTTTTTTCGCCTTTTTGTTTTTTTTGGCAGATGATACGAGGACAGTGTGAAGCCCACAAAAACTGCAAGAGGTGGTTTTGGCCTTAGGGAGATGAAAAAAAAAGAAAAAAAAAGGAAGTCGTCACCGCCTTGGTGCTCCATCGATCCGCACAATGATGCCCTCACAACAAAAAAAAAAAAAAAAAAAAGGACAACCTGCGCCGCATTATGTCATCCAAGTCAACTTGTTGACTCTTGATGGCTTTCTTCACAGTGTAGGCCTGAGGAATAGAAGTGACAAACACATTAGCAGAAGGTTCTCGGGTGGTGTTTTCTCTGCTGTAGGAGATCACTCCTTTGTTGCTCGCCAACCATGACCATTGGCATCTGCAGTGACAAATGCCAGGCAGAGTTTTCCCAGTGGTATGTCAAACCGCTTTCAGCTCTGATATAACCCAGTCCAAAGATGTTCTCCCCAGTGGCTGAAGTTTCATCATGTTGGCAACAAGACGCAGCTCTGTTTTTATGTTTCCTTGGGGACTCCAATGCACACGGACAATGGGAAAGTATTTACTCTTCCCCTCTGGCTTCCATCAGTTCCTAACACAAAGGCGTCCCTCTAATGCACTGAGTAAGTTCAAGCTTTTGCTGTTTGACACCCCAATTCTTTACAATGGCTGCTGTCTTTGGGTACGTGCACACTCGTACGGCTCCAGCAATGCTACTGTCGGGGAACATGCTCCTAAATAGCTCCCAGCAATATGGTCAGACGGCTGCCAAGGGCACGTGAGTTCCCTAGAAAGGATGCGGCAACCATGCCTCTTCCCGAATCCCCCTATTGTCCGCACATTCGCTCACCTTGCGAGCAAAATTGCCCAGTGTGGAGCGGTCAGTTCTTTAAGGCTGCGGCCTTGGCTCATGTAGTAGAGTCTTCACATGCTTAATTACGTCGCGTAATACCACCGTGAGGAGATCGAAAGTCGCTCTCACAGAGCAGTACACCTTGGTATGTCGAGGGTCGATTTTCGATCGCGCCACAATACAAGGATATCCTTTTGAGAGTTAGATGCCAAGGAACTTCCTCGTTCCACGTTTTGCCTTTTTAAGGCGCCCACTACTTCTCCATCACTAATATCACAAGCCTCCACATCACAATTCCCCTTTGTTTTTCATCAGTTGTGTGCTGCTATGCAGACGCCATGCTTCGGATAACGAGCAGAACATCCCATAATATGTGTGACGTATTGGACGCCGATTGGATGAAGCGTTTTCCCTGCAGACTGTCTCATGTGTATCTTGACAACAGTCGATCTCGACAGAAGAAAGGCCTTGTCTGTTCGTCGAAGCGTTAATGTGTTGTTTTTATATCGTTTTCCAAATAATTTTTTGGGCGGACTTAGCACCTTTTTTAGCCTATTTTCTAGAAAAAAGCGTATTGGCGTATTTTTTTTTAAATTCGGGCGGAAAAAAATACGCCAAAATCGTTTCTGGTTGGCAGCTCTGGAGTTATACAGTCAGAGTGTGTTTAAAACCTATGCAGCCCGCATCCTGGCACCATCGTGTACTAGCAGACCCGTTTACCCCAAAATTTGCCTGAGGACTATTCCAAATCCAAAAAAAAAGAGTATTCTCTAAACATAGGAGTACTCCAATGAGAAAATTTAAAACCCTGCTGGGGCAAACGCATTGTTTGTATCACAGCAGTGGAGTACTACATTAATAGTAACTATGTTGAAAGTATTACTATCATTTGTTACATTAAAACAGACCGTTTACCTAAAAACTATTTTTTGGGGTTTTTTTTTTAAAAGAAATGAGCGTATTTTCTACAAACAGTGTCTGCAAAATTCCAGATTTCTGTAAAAGTGGGGACGGGGTAGTCCTTCATTTTGTTTTCACCCGCCATCACATTGAGACACTTTTTGCAGTAGTAACCACCTGATTTTTGCATTCACTACGATAAAAACTCTTTCTTTCATTTAACATATTACTTTCAAACCAGATTCATCAGCATAAATTTGGCATACGCTCATGCTCTCTTGCCCGTTTTTCGAATTTTGGGCTGTTGTCAAGAAACGGATACAACAAAACACGCAAGTTAGCAAGAGTTTGTCGCTCTTTGGTCCAAAAACCTCCACCGCAGTTACCCTTCCCCAAGTTCAATCACCGCTCAAAAACTTCGACTCCGAAATTTTCTTGACAATTTTTTTTGGCTATTCTCGCAAAACTG
>JAFLJL010013347.1:10656-48848 GCA_018398815.1 Conus ventricosus
TGCTGAAAGGCACTGAATTTTCTGCGGGTCGTGCACACACCGACTGGGCGCTGATAAGAAAACTTTGTTGCACCTCTACAGAGCCCTGGTCCGTTCCAAACTGGACTACGGTTGTGCTGTGTACGGCTCCGCAAGATCACTTACCTCAAACCTGGACCTATCCACCATCAAGGGCTTCGTCTCTGTCTTGGAGCGTTCCGCACCACCCCTGTGTACAGCCTGTACGCAGAGGCAGGTGAACCTTCACTGTCCAATCGCAGGCTGAAACTGTCTCTGAATTATTATATCCGACTGTTTTCAAAAACCGCAGATCCTGCTATGACGTGTTTTTGACCCTCCGTTCCAAAGTAAGTTTGAAACAAACCCGAAATGTATTCCGCCGTTTGGCTTCGTATGCAGCCTCACGTGCGGAATGCAGGTATAGACCTGGAGTAGTTTCCGATTTTTCCAAGTTTCCGGATCAACCTCCATGGACCTTTTTCACACCAGAGATTCGTTTTGATCTCGCAGCTTTCCGTAAGGAGTCTACCAGCTCTCTGGCGTACAAGGCTTTGTATGCCGAGCTCTGTTCCAAATTCCCATCCTATCAAAAAGTTTTCACTGACGGTTCCAAGTCTGAGGATGGAGTGGCCTGTGCAGCCTACTGCCCTGGGGCTCCTTCTCAGATATTGTTGGAACATATACATTCAGATGCTTCTGTCTATTCTGCTGAACTTACTGCTCTAGTACTGGCTTTGAAGATAATCTCCCATTCTTCGAGGAGGGACTTTCTGGTTCTGTCGGATTCGCTGTCAGCTTTGGAGGCCATAGCTGGCCGCAACCTTCAGCATCCAGAACTTTTACTTTTTTTTGAACTTTTTAGCAAGTTGAAGGCGGACGGTTACAACATTACTCTTGCTTGGGTTCCTGGCCATGTTGGCATCGGCGGGAACGAAATGGTTGATCGTTTAGCCAAGAACGCCACAAGAGAGAAACTGTCCAACACGTATATCCCCTGCTCAGATGTGAAACCCAAAATTAACGATTATGTGAGAGACCTCTGGCAGGAGGATTGGAACACACAGACGAATAACAAACTCTTTCAGATCCGTCCAAACCTTAAAGACTTCCTCCCATCTACGTCGGGTGGTCGTAAAGAGGAAACGGTTTCTGTGCCGGCTGCACACCGGCCATTCGTATTTTACCCATTCTTACCTTTTAAAGAGTGAAGAAGCTCCGTGGTGCATTCCATGTCATGCACCACTCACAATGAAACATGTTCTTTTAGAGTGTTGGGACTTGCACGATGTGAGACACAAACATTTTACAGCGGAGTCCATGAAGATCCTGTTCAGGGATGTCCCGCCTGACGTGATCCTTGGGTTTTTTGAGAGAAATTAACATTTTCATCTGATTTGAGATTTTACGGAAGAAGGATTTTTAACAAAGTTTCTGGTTCGTTTGTAGACGATGTCATTTAACGAGATGTGTGAAAGTTTTTTTTTTTTTTTTTTTTTTTTTTTAAATGACTGGTGAGTAGATTTTAACGTGGTGACAGCCCTGATGTGGCCCTCTGCGGTCGGCTGGCTATAAGCAACATTATCTTATCTTATCTTATCTTGGAGGCCATAGCTGGCCGCAACCTTCAGCATCCAGAACTTTTATTTTTTTTTGAACTTTTTAGCAAGTTGAAGGCGGACGGTTACAACATTACTCTTGCTTGGTTCCTGGCCATGTTGGCATCGGCGGGAACGAAATGGTTGATCGTTTAGCCAAGAACGCCACAAGAGAGAAACTGTCCAACACTTATATCCCCTGCTCAGATGTGAAACCTAAAATTAACGATTATGTGAGAGACCTCTGGCAGGAGGATTGGAACACACAGACGAATAACAAACTCTTTCAGATCCGTCCAAACCTTAAAGACTTCCTCCCATCTACGTCGGGTGGTCGTAAAGAGGAAACGGTTCTGTGCCGGCTGCACACCGGCCATTCGTATTTTACCCATTCTTACCTTTTAAAGAGTGAAGAAGCTCCGTGGTGCATTCCATGTCATGCGCCACTCACAATGAAACATGTTCTTTTAGAGTGTTGGGACTTGCACGATGTGAGACACAAACATTTTACAGCGGAGTCCATGAAGATCCTGTTCAGGGATGTCCCGCCTGACGTGATCCTTGGGTTTTTGAGAGAAATTAACATTTTTCATCTGATTTGAGATTTTACGGAAGAAGGATTTTAACAAAGTTTCTGGTTCGTTTGTAGACGATGTCATTTAACGAGATGTGTGAAAGTTTTTTTTTTTTTTTTTTTTTTTTTTTTTTTTTTTTTTTAAAATGACTGGTGAGTTGATTTTAACGTGGTGACAGCCCTGATGTGGCCCTCTGCGGTCGGCTGGGCTATAAGCAACATTATCTTATCTCCTAGCTCTCTGGCGTAGAAGGCTTTGTATGCCGAGCTCTGTTCCAAATTCCCATCCTATCAAAAGTTTCACTGACGGTTCCAAGTCTGAGGATGGAGTGGCCTGTGCAGCCTACTGCCCTGGGGCTCCTTCTCAGATATTGTTGGAACATATACATTCAGATGCTTCTGTCTATTCTGCTGAACTTACTGCTCTAGTACCAGTGTCGATCACAGAAGCAATCCGAACAGCTGCAGAAGGCAAAAAAGCTTGTGGATAGGGAGATCAGGGTGACTCCCCATAAGCAATTAAATTCATCCAAAGGTGTGATTCGATGCAGAGATCTGGCGGGTGTTTCAGAGGCGGAAATAAAAACGGAGCTGGCGTCCCAGGTGTGACGGAGGTGCGCAGGGTGACGGTAAAGAAGGGTTCAGAGAGAGTGGCCACCAACACCCTCTTTCTGACCTTCTGCAACCCTGTGCTGCCTCCGGTCATCAAGGTTGGTTACCTAAATGTTCATGTTCAGCTCTATGTGCCGTCCCCATTGAGGTGCTTCAGGTGCCAGAAGTTTGGCCATGTCAGGGACCGCTGTTCAGGGCAAGAGGTATGCGGTGTTTGCTGCAAGGCAACCCATGATGGGCCGTGTCAAGATCCGGCACATTGTGCTAACTGCGGTGGCGACCATCCCTCCTCTTCAAGAAACTGTCCTCTTTGGATTCAGGAATCCGCAATTCAACCCTCCGGGGTTGCAACCTTGCCGTGGTCGGAGGGCTTGCGTGGTTCTGTGATCTTTTAGGCTTTGCTGACGGGGGCATCAAAACTCAGCTAGATGGTTAGTTGTGAACACTGCTAGCCTGTATAGCTAAGTTGCTGACTGGCCAAGCATTACGTGGTAGGAATTGATGCCCCTGGTAGGGTCTCCCATGTCAGAAAGGTTAGGAGTGAGGGCCCAGACA
Source organism: Conus ventricosus (assembly GCA_018398815.1). Taxonomy (NCBI): domain Eukaryota; kingdom Metazoa; phylum Mollusca; class Gastropoda; order Neogastropoda; family Conidae; genus Conus; species Conus ventricosus. The sequence goes on from JAFLJL010013347.1 coordinate 13,993, forward strand.
AATAGTAACCCACCTTTTTCCTATTCTGTCTTCTGCCTTTCTTAACGGATCTTTTTCTTTCTTCGTCTCCCCTTCAAGTCTTCTTTTCCACACTCCTTTTCTCTCTGTGGTCTCCTTAAGATCCGCCGCGTTGGCCGTGCGGTGCGACCTGTGTCGAGGGGAATGAGATCCTGGTGATTGAGGGCCAGCGCTCTCAACACATCACTTTGGCTCGGACCTCTCCTAGACAGGGAGTACACTTTGGGCCCCGGGTGTACTAATCGGCTCCCCTTCTGGGCTGGGTCAAAACAGGCATTTCTCCGGCTGGCCAAGGTAACCCCTGCAGTGCTCAGCTCTCTGTTCCCGGAGTTGAGCATGATCAGGGGGATAGGGTTGGTAGGTTTTTGTCTGTTGTATGTCTCTCCTGAAGCCTGGAAGGGGTCAAGATAGTGATTCTTGGCTCTGGCCCCTTAGTTGGACTCCAAGGTGGGTGGGTAAGGGAGAGATGAAATTTTTGCCTATAAATATGACTTCCATTAAACATCATCCCCCCAAAAAAAGAAAATTTTCCGTCATTTTCGCAAAGGTCATCACAGGAGTCCGAGGGAGACTCTGATTCTGAAAATGAAGCAAGGCAGTTGTCAGGATTTTGGTCTTCTTGGTTGATCATGGAAAGTAAGGAGCAGGACAAACCTCTTTCTGCACTAAGCCCGTTTGCAATACAGAAGGGCTTCCAAGGTATTGCAGGAGACCCACAGTCCATAAAGCGACTCAGAAACGGCACCTTTCTCATCCAGTGTAAAAGTAAAAAACAATCAGTGCAGCTGCTGAAAGCTACAAAGCTTGTAGACCGAGAGATCCGGGGTGACCCCCCATAAACAGCTGAATTCCTCTAAGGGAGTCATTCGATGCCCAGATCTTAGAGGAGTCTCAGAGGCAGAGATCAAGGCGGAACTGGCATCCCAGGGTGTGACAGAGTGCATAGGGTGACAGTGAAAAAAGGTGCAGAAAGAGTGGACACCAACACCCTCTTTCTGACATTCTGCAATCCTGTGCTGCCTCCTGTCATCAAGGTAGGATATCTGAATGTCCGTATACAAATGTATGTTCCGTCTCCAATGCGTTGCTTCAAATGCCAGAAGTTTGGTCATGTTAGAGACCGCTGTTCTGGGCAGGAGGTGTGTGGGGTTTGTTGCAAGGCAACCCATGATGGGCCGTGTAAAGACCCGGCGCATTGTGCAAACTGCGGTGGCGACCACCCCTCCTCTTCACGCAACTGCCCTGTCTGGAAACAAGAGTCGACCATCCAAAAGGTAAAAACAGAAAAGAAGATCTCGTTTTTTGAAGCCCGCAGGCAAGTTGTTGGCAGTCAGACGCCAACAGCATCTTCATACGCTTCGGCGGTAAAAAAAGTTTCGACACGTTCAGTCTGCTGCCAGACTGACGATTTTACTTTCTCTAAAACTTTGCCAGGAAGACAGATAAGCTTTGGTGGAAGCAGGTCCACCACCTCCCAACCCACAGTGAATGCCCCTGGTGGAGGCAAAAAATCCGCCACCCCTCAGACTGCCCAGCAGTCTACAACATCTGCTGCTGGGCAGATTAAAAAACCAGCACCCGCAACTCGAATTCCTCTGTCCAGTGCCCGTGGGGGCAAGGGAGTTCAACCCAGTGTGGAGATGGTGGAGATGAGGAAGAAACCTCCACCATCTCCCAAATCCAGACCTCCACCATCTCCAAACTCCAGGCCTTTGTCACCTGCGGGCAAGTCTGCCAGCAGGTCCAAAGACCACCACAGTCCAGTGAAACTACAAAATAAATTCGCTCCATTAGAAGCGGACGTTGAAGAGGAGATGACCTGATTTCTCTCCTTTTCGCCTCTGAAACCATGGATAGTACAATATTCCATTGGAATATCCGTGGACTAAATTCCAACTTTGAGGAGCTGCAGCTTCTGTGTCAATCTCTAAAACCTTCCGTCGTGGCTCTTCAGGAAACCCAAATTCAAAGCCAGAAGACCTTTACTCTTTCTGGCTTTAATATTCTTTCGAAACCTGCACAACCATCCACGTTGGGACTGTCGGGCGGTGTTGCCCTTCTCCTACACAAAACTTTGTTGTATAGTCCTGTCACTCTGTCTACCTCCCTTCAGGCTGTAGCTGCGAGAGTCACTCTCCACAAGACTGTGACAATCTGTTCCCTTTATCTCTCACCTTCTGTCCCGGTTTGTCGTCAGGACCTTGTCAGTCTGATAGAAGAACTTCCTCGACCTTTTTTGCTGTTGGGTGACTTTAACGGTCACAATCCTCTTTGGGGTAGTGCCGGTACGTCGCCCAGAGGTCTGCTAATTGAGGATGTCCTTTCAGATTTGGGATTTGTGTTGTCTGAATGACGGATCTGCAACTTATCTCCACTCTTCCTCGGGTTCACTTTCGTGTTTAGATTTGTCGGTTTGTGACCCCTCGCTGGTCCTGGACTATGAGTGGTCTGTCCATGACGATCTGCACGGAAGTGACCATTTCCCTGTCCTTCTACAACCTGTATTAACTGCACATGTTTCTGTCTCTCAGCATCTCAATTATAAGAAAGCAAACTGGGATCTATTTGCAGCCACTATTTCCAAGGAGTTCCAGGACACTGATTTTTTTCAGAGTCCGGACCCAGCAGAATCTCTGACTAATACTATGATTAAATGTGCTAAAGCCTGTATTCCAGTGTCTTCCGACAAACTTCAAATGCCAAAAACACCCTGGTTTGATTCAGATTGCCAACAAATTTCCAAAGTCCGAAACGGGCTCAGCGTCAGGTATACCATCGACCTTCGGGTCCCAACGCTCGAGCCCATCAAAAACTCCGTGCTAAATCAAGACACACTTTTAAAATCAGTAAACGTCGGTCCTGGAGAAGCTTCTGCTCCAGGCTGACATCAAAAACTTCTAAGAAAAAAGTGTGGAACATCATTAAGAAAATCAAAGGGAAGAACACCTGTCCCACTGTGAACCATCTCAAGTTTTCGGATTCTTTAATAACAGAGAAGAAAGCAGTTGCTAATCTGCTTGCTTCAACCATTGAAAAGAATTCCTCCTCTTCTAATAAATCAGTCACTTTTGTCAAAAACAAAGCCCTAAAAGAAAAATCATCCTGCAACTTTTCATCCGACAACATGGAAGACTACAATGTTCCTTTCAGATTAAACGAGCTGAAATCTGCCTTACTCTCTTGCAGCGATTCCTCTCCAGGTATAGATGACATTCATTATCAACTATTGAAACATCTTCCGCAAGAAGGTCTGAACATCCTGTTACAGGTATACAACCACGTGTGGACTACAGGTTGCTTTCCACCCTCTTGGCGGAAAGCCCTCATTATTCCCATCCCCAAACCTGGAAAAGATCTTTCTAATCCATCTAACTACCGTCCCATAGCTTTGACCAGCTGTGTCTGTAAATTGATGGAAAAAATGGTCAATGCTAGGCTCATGTGGAAACTCGAAACCGATGGCCTTTTGGCGAAAGAACATGTGGTTTCCGCAAACATCGTAGTACAGTTGACCATTTGATTCGTCTGGAATCTACACTTCGGAATGCCTTTCTGAACAAACAGCATGCAGTGGCAATTTTCTTGACTTGGAGAAGGCCTACGATACTACCTGAAGTCGGGGATACTTCATGATCTCCACGATCTGGGTTTTCGAGGTCATCTTCCGCTTTTCATTCAAAATTTTTTTGGCAGAACGACAGTTTCAGGTCCGGGTTGGCACCACTCTTTCTGATGTCCACGAGCAGGAGTTGGGTGTTCCACAGGGGAGCATACTGTCTCCTGCCCTCTTTAGTATTAAAATCAACAACATTGTTCAATCAGTTCAGCAGGGTTCAGACTGCTCATTGTTTGTGGATGATTTTGCTGTCTACGCAACTGGAAGCCTGTACCCGAGTGTCCAGCGCAGGCTCCAGCTTTGCGTAGATAAAATCCATCAGTGGGCGGATGAAAACGGTTTCACCTTTTCTGCTACAAAAACCCAGTGTATTCACTTCCATAATTTCCGTCAGTTTTTTCCAGATCCTGAACTTCACGTCGGGAAATCTCCCATCCCAGCTGTTAAAGAGGCCAAATTTCTGGGAGTCATTTTTGACCAAAAACTGAACTTTCTCAGCCACATCAAAAACCTCAAAACTGCATGCCAAAAGGCACTGAATATTCTGCGGGTCGTAGCACACACCGACTGGGGCGCTGATAGAAAACATTGCTGCACCTCTACAGAGCCCTGGTCCGTTCCAAACTGGACTACGGTTGTGCTGTCTATGGCTCCGCAAGATCGTCTTACCTCAAACTCTTGGACCCTATCCACCATCAAGGGCTTCGTCTCTGTCTTGGAGCGTTCCGCACCACCCCTGTGTACAGCCTGTACGCAGAGGCGGGTGAACCTTCATTGTCCAATCGCAGGCTGAAACTGTCTTTAAATTATTATATCCGACTGTTCTCAGAACCGCAGAATCCTGCCTATGACTGTGTCTTTGACCCTCCGTTCCAAAGTAAGTTTGAAAATAACCCGAAATGTATTCCGCCGTTTGGTCTTCGTATGCGGCCTCACGTGCGGAATGCAGGTCTTGACCTAGGAGTTGTGTCGGATTTTCCAAGTTTCCGGATCAACCTCCGTGGACCTTTTTCACACCAGAGATTCGTTTCGATCTTGCAGCTTTTCGCAAAGAGTCTACCAGCTCTCTGGCGTACAAGGCTTTGTATGCCGAGCTCTGTTCCAAATTCCCATCCTATCAAAAAGTTTTCACTGACGGTTCCAAGTCTGAGGATGGAGTGCCTGTGCAGCCTACTGCCCTGGGGCTCCTTCTCAGATATTGTTGGAACATATACATTCAGATGCTTCTGTCTATTCTGCTGAACTTACTGCTCTAGTAAATGCTTGAAGATAATCCCATTCTTCGAGGAGGACTTCTGGTTCTGTCGGATTCGCTGTCAGCTTTGGAGGCCATAGCTGCCGCAACCTTCAGCATCCAGAACTTTTACTTTTTTTGAACTTTTTAGCAAGTTGAAGGCGGACGGTTAAACATTACTCTTCTTGGGTTCCTGGTCATGTTGGCATTGGCGGGAACGAAATGGTTGATCGTTTAGCCAAGAACGCCACAAGAGAGAAACTGTCCCAACATTTATATCCCCTGTTCAGATGTGAAACCCAAAATTAACGATTATGTGAGAGACCTCTGGCAGGAGGATTGGAACACACAGACGAGTAACAAACTCTTTCAGATCCGTCCAACCTTAAGGACTTCCTCCCATCCACGTCGGGAGGTCGTAAAGAGGAAACGGTTCTGTGCCGGCTGCACACCGCCATTCATATTTTACCCATGCTTTCCTTTTAAAGAGTGAAGAAGCTCCGTGGTGCATTCCATGTCATGCGCCACTCACTATGAAACATGTTCTTTTAGAGTGTTGGGACTTGCACGATGTGAGACACAAACATTTTACAGCGGAGTCCATGAAGATCCTGTTCAGGGATGTCCCGCCTGATGTGATCCTTGAGTTTTTGAGAGAGATTAACATTTTTCATCTGATTTAAGATTTTACGGAAGAAAGATTTTTAATGCAATTTCTGGTGCGTTTGTAGACGATGTCATTTAATGAGATGTGTGAAAGTGACTGGTCATTTTGATTTTAACGTGGTGACAGCCCTGATGTGGCCCTTTTGGGCGGTCGGCTGGGCTATAAGCAACATTATCTTATCTTATCCGCAATTCAAAGACTAAAGACTGAAAAGAAAATTTCCTTTTTTGAAGCCCGCAAGCAGGTTGTGGGCAGTCAGACGCCGACAGCCTCTTCCTATGCTTCGGCTGAAACGGAAAGTTCCCACAGTTTCCACTCGATCAGTCTGCTGTCAGACTGATGACTTTACGTTTTCGAAGACACTGCAAGTCCGAACTGTCAACTCTGGTGGAAGCAGGTCCACCACCTCTCAACCCAAAATGATTGCCCCTGGTGGAGGCAAAAAATCCGCCACCCCTCAGACTGCCCAGCAGTCTACAACATCTGCTGCTGGGCAGATTAAAAAACCAGCAGTTCCCCCTCGAACTCCTCTGTCCAGTGCCCGTGCGGGCAAGGGAGTTCCACCCAGTGTGGAGATGGTGGAGTAAGGAAAAACCCTCCACCATCTCCCAAATCCAGACCTCCACCTTCTCCAAACTCCAGGCCTTTGTCACCTGCGGGCAAGTCTGCCAGCAGGTCCAAAGACCAACACAGTCCAGTGAAACTACAAAATAAATTCACTCCATTGGCGGCAGATGTCGATGAGGAGATGACCTGATCTCTCTCCTTTTCGCCCTCTGCACCATGGATAGTACAATATTACATTGGAATATCCGTGGATTAAATTCCAACTTTGAGGAGCTGCAGCTTCTGTGTCAGTCTATAAAACCCTCCGTCGTGCTCTTCAGGAAACTCAAATTCAAAGCCAGAGGACTTTTACTCTTTCTGGCTTTAATATTCTTTCAATACCTGCACAACCATCCATGTTGGGACTGTCGGGCGGTGTTGCCCTTCTCCTACACAAAACTTTGCTGTATAGTCCTGTCGCTCTGTCTACCTCGCTTCAGGCTGTAGCTGCGAGAGTCACTCTCCACAAGACTGTGACCATCTGTTCTCTTTATCTACCTCCTTCTGTCCCGTTTGTCGTCAGGACCTTGTCAGTCTGATAGGAGAACTTCCTCGACCTTTTTTGCTGTTGGGTGACTTTAACGGTCACAACCCTCTTTGGGGTAGTACCGGTTCGTCATCCAGAGGTCTGCTGATTGAGGATGTCCTTTCGGATTTGGATTTGTGTTGTCTGAACGACGGATCTGCAACTTACCTCCATTCTTCCACAGGTTCACTTTCGTGTTTAGATTTGTCGGTTTGTGACCCCTCGCTGGTCCTGGACTATGAGTGGTCTGTCCATGACGATCTGCACGGAAGTGACCATTTCCCTGTCTTACTACAACCCGTCATAACTGAACACGTCTCTGTCTCTCAACATCTAAATTACAAGAAAGCAAACTGGGATCTATTTGCAACCACTATTTCTAAAGAATTCCAGGACACTGACTTTCTTCAGAGTCCGGACCCAGCTGAATCACTGACTAACACTGTGATCAAGTGTGCTAAAGCTTGTATTCCAGTGTCTTCCGATAAACTTCAAATGCCAAAAACACCCTGGTTTGATTCAGACTGCCAACAAATTTCCAAAGTTAGAAAACGGGCTCAGCGTCAGGTGTACCAACGACCTTCGGGTCCCAACGCTCGAGCCCATCAAAAACTCCGTGCTAAATCTAGACACACTTTTAAAATCAGTAAACGTCGGTCCTGGAGAAGCTTCTGCTCCAGGCTGACATCAAAAACTTCTAAGAAAAAAGTGTGGAACATCATTAAGAAAATCAAAGGGAAGAACACCTGTCCCACTGTGAATCATCTCAAGTTTTCAGATTCTTTAATAACAGAGAAGAAAGCAGTTGCTAATCTGCTTGCTTCAACCATTGAAAAGAATTCCTTCCTCTTCTAATAAATCAGTCACTTTTGTCAAACACAAAGCCCTAAAAGAAAAATCTCCCTGCAACTTTTCATCCGACAACATGGAAGACTACAATCTTCCTTTTACATTAAACGAGCTGAAATCTGCCTTACTCTCTTGCAGCGATTCCTCTCCAGGTATAGATGACATACATTATCAACTATTGAAACATCTTCCGCAAGAAGGTCTGAACATCCTGTTACAGGTATACAACCACGTGTGGACTACAGGTTGCTTTCCACCCTCTTGGCGGACAGCCCTCATTATTCCCATCCCCAAACCTGGAAAAGATCTTTCTAATCCATCTAACTACCGTCCAATAGCTTTGACCAGCTGTGTCTGTAAACTGATGGAGAAAATGGTCAATGCTAGGCTCATGTGGAAACTGGAAACCGATGGCCTTTTGGCGAAAGAACAGTGTGGTTTCCGCAAACATCGTAGTACAGTTGACCATTTGATTCGTCTGGAATCTACACTTAGGAACGCTTTTTTAAACAGACAGCATGCAGTGGCAATTTTCTTTGACTTGGAGAAGGCCTACGATACCACCTGGAAGTCGGGGATACTTCATGATCTCCACGATCTGGGTTTTCGAGGTCATCTTCCTCTTTTTATTCAAAATTTTTTGGCAGAACGACAGTTTCAGGTCCGGGTTGGCACCACTCTCTCTGATGTCCACGAGCAGGAGTTGGGTGTTCCCCAGGGGAGCATACTGTCTCCTGCCCTCTTTAGTATTAAAATCAACACATTGTGAAATCAGTTCAGCAGGGTTCAGACTGCTCATTGTTTGTGGATGATTTTGCTGTCTACGCAACTGGAAGCCTGTACCCGAGTGTCCAGCGCAGGCTCCAGCTTTGCGTAGATAAAATCCATCGATGGGCGGATGAAAACGGTTTCACCTTTTCTGCTACAAAAACCCAATGTATTCACTTCCATAACTTCCGTCACCCTCCGGGGGGTTGCGACCTTGTCGTGGTCGGAGGGTTTGCGTGGTCCAGTGATCCCTTAGGCTTTGCTGGCGGGGGCATCAATACTTGGCGATAGGCTGTTTTTTTCACACTGCTTCTAGGCCTGAGAGGTGCAGATGCTGTTTGGCCTAAGCGTAACGTGGTAAGGAGTTGATGCCCCTGGTAGGGCTTCCCATGTCAGATAGGCTAAGGGTGAGGATCCTGACTAAGAGTAACCCACCTTTCTCCTTTTCTTGTTTTCTGCCTCCCTTATTTGGCCCTTTTCTATCTTCGTCTCCCCTTCAAGTCTTCTTTTCCACACTCCTTTTCTCTCTGTGGTCTCCTTCAGATCCGCCGCGTTTGCCGTGCGGTGCGACCTGTGTCGGAGGGGAATGAGATCCTGGTGATTGAGAGGGCCAGCGCTCTCAACACATCACTTTGGCTCGGACCTCTCCTAGACAGGGAGTACACTTTGGCCCGGGTGTACTAATCGGCTCCCCTTCTTGGGGCTGGGTCAAGACGGACAGTTCCCCTACTGGCCAAGTTAACCCCTGCAGTGCTCAGCTCTCTGTCCCCGGGAGTTGAGCATGATCAGGGGGGATAGGGTTTTTGGTATTTTTTCTGTTTTTTCGTATACCCTCCCCGAAGCCGGAAGGGTCAAGACTTTGGGTTTTTCTTGGCCCGGGCCCCCCTTAATTTTGGGACTCCAAGGGGGGGTAAGGGAGAGATGAAAAAAAAAATAAAATTCATCATGGCATTTTAAAAAACCCAATCCCCCCAAAAAAGGGGGAAGGCTGCTTCCCCATTTGGGGAAATTTTTAAATTCAGATAGTGTTTCCCCGAATGGAGGTAGGGAAAACAGAGGACAGGTTCGGGGCTTCCTGGCTCGTAAAGGGAAGGGGAGGGAGCGGGAAAGACCCCTTTCAGCTCTCCCCCCTTTTTGGGCCATCAGAAGGCTTCAATTTTTAAACATTAAACCCTGGGCCCCATCAAGGGGTTTGAGGAAGGGTTTTCATTTCTTTTTCCGGGGAAAAATCACCAAAAAAATCGAACCCCCCGGGGGGGTTTACGCCCTTTGGGTCGGGTGGGGGTTTTGCGGGGCCCCAGTGACCCCTTTAAAAAGGCTCTGCGGCGGGGGGCCATCAAAATTTTGGAAAAGGGGCCCTTTTTTTTTTCATACTGTTTCCCTTGGGCCGAGAGGGCAAAAGCTTTTTGGCCTAAGCGTAACGGGGGTAAGGAGTTGATGCCCCCTGGTAGGGCTTAAAAACAGATGGGCAAAAGGGGTGGGGAAACCTGACAAAAAAAACCCGCCTTTTTTCCCTTTTCCCTTTTTTCTGCCTCCCTTTTTTGGCCCCTTTTTCTATTTTCGCTCCCCCTTCAACCTTCTTTTCCACATTTCCCTTTTCTCTCTGGGGGCTTTTAAGACCCGGCCGGCGTTTCCCCGGCGGGGCGACCTGTTTAAAGGGGAATGAATCCGGGGTGTTTTGAGGGGGCCCAAAGCGCTCTCAACACATCCTTTGGCTGGGGACCTCCCTAAGGGGGAGACATTTGGGGCCCGGGTGAAACAAATCGGTTTCCCCTTTTTGGGGGCTGGGCCAAGACAGAAAAGGCCCCCTTTGCGGGCCAAGAAAAACCCCGCATTTGTTTAGCTCTCTGTCCGGATTTTAGCATGATCAGGGGGGATGGGGTTGGTGGTGTCTTTGTGTTTTTTTATGTCTCCCCCGAAGCCGGGAAGGGGTAAAAGACTTTGGGTTTCCCCCGGGCCCGGGCCCCTTTTTTGGGGAACCCAAGGGGGGTTTGGGTAAGGGAGAGATAAAATCACAAAAAAACTAAAATGACTTTTTTTAAAAAAATTCCCCCCAAAAAGAAAAGGAAACAGAAACCCCTATTTCGGGGGATTGTCAAACAATAGGCTCCGATACCGAAGTTCACAGAAAAACAGGTTTTTTGGGTTTCCGGGCTCGTGATGGGGGGGGACGGAGCGGGAAAGGACCCCTTTCACTCTGGGGCCCGGGTTTTCCCTTTTTAAAAAGGGGTTTTTTAAAGGGATAGCGGGCGACCCCCCCCCCACAAGGGGTTGGGGAAATTGGCTCATTTCTCTTCAAAAAAATCACAAAACAATCTAACGCTGCAAAAAGAAAACAAAACTTGGGACAGGGAGATCGGGAACCCCCACAAACAATTAAATTCACCCCAAAGGGTGGTTTTCAAAGCAGAGATTTTAACGGGTTTAAAGGCAAAAATAAAAACGGAGCTGGCGTCCCAGGGTGTGACGGAGGTGCGCGGGGTAAACGTCGGGAAAGGGGTTCAGAGAGAGGGGCCCACCAACACCCCTTTTGCCCTTTCCAGCCCTGGGGCTGCCCCCCGGGTCATAAATTTTTGGGTTTAACCTAAATTTTTCATTTTCAGCTATATTCCGCCCCCCTTTGGGGGCTTCGGGTTGCCGGGGTTTTTGGGGCCATGTCGGGGCCGGGCTGTTCGGGCGGAGGTATTGGTATTTGCTGCAAGGCAACCCATGATGGGCCGGGCCCTGACCCGGGCCCCTTGGCAAACTGCGGTGGCGACCTTCCCCCCTCTTCACGAAACTGCCCCCTTTTGTTTCAAGAGTCTGCTTTTAAAAAACATTTAAAACGGAAAAGGACCCCATTTTTTGAAGCCCAAACGGGTTTGGGCAGTCAAAACCCGACGCTTCTCCCTATGTTTTGGGCCGTCAAGAAAGCCCCCCTAGTTTCCTATGGGCCCAGTCTGCTCCCAGACTGAGGAATTCTTGTTCCCCGAAGACTTTTGCAAGTAAGATCTGTCAGTTCTGGGGGAGCAAGTCCACCCCCCTTTCCCCAACCCCAAAAAAGGGACTGCCCCTGGGGGGGGGGAAAAAAATTTTCCGCCACCCCCAGACGGGCCCCAGCATCTACAACATCTCTGCGGGGCAGAAAAAAAAACCACCCCCCGCACCTCAACTCCCATGCCCCAGTGCCCGTGGGGGCCCAAGGGAGTTCAACAACCCTTGGGGAAAGATGGGGGGTAAAAGAAGAAGAAACCTCCACCATCCCCCCAAATCCAGACCTTCTTCCCTGTTGGAAAGCCTCCCAGAAAGGTCTTAGCCCAACACCTCCTGTGAAACAAACAAACCCAATTTCACTCCATTGGAACAGATGTTGAGGAGGGGATGACCTGATTTTCTCCCCTTTTTTCCGCCCCCCACCATGGAATTTCAATATTCCTTTGGAAAAAACCTTGGTCTAAATTCCAACTTCGGGGGAACGCAGCTTTTTGTGTCTTTCCAAAAAAACCTTTTCCGCGTGGCTCTTCAAAACTAAAATTTCAAAGCCAGAAGACCTTTACTCTTTCTGGTTTTAAAATATTTTTTTAAAACCCCCTGCACAACCACCCACGTTGGGACTTTTCGGGGGGGGTTTTGCCCTTCTCAACATAAAACTTTGGTATAGTCCTTCGCGGGGGCTACCCCTTCAAGCTGTAGCTGCGAGAGTCACTCCCACAAGACTGTGAAAAACTTTTCCCCTTTACTCCCCCCTTTCGCCCCGGGTTTGCCCGTCAGACCTTGCCCCAGCTGAAAGAAAAATTTCCCGCCCTTTTTTGCTGGGGGTGTTTTTAAAACGGTCACAATCCTCTTTGGGGAAGTGCCGGAAACTCCCCCAAGGTCTGCGATTGAAGAGGGCCCTTTCAGACTTGGATTTTTTTGTCTGATAAACGGACCCTGCAACTTACCCCCCACTCTTCCACTGGTTCACTTTGGGTTTTTAAATTTTGCCCGGTTTGTGCCCCTCGCTGGCCCTTTGGACTAGAGTGGCCCTGTCCAAATGATTTTGCACAAGGGGCCAAATTTCCCGGGCCCTTTTCTAAAAACCGTTTTTAAACTGAAAAACAGTCTCTGTCTCTAAACACCCTTCCAATTAAAAAAAACCCAAACGGGGATCTATTTGCACCCTTTTTTCAAAAAAATTTCCGGCCACTTTTTTTTTTTCAGAGTCCAGACCCACGGGAATTCCTGACTAACCCCTTTTAACAAATGTGCTAAAGCCTGTTTTCCGTGCCCTTTCCGTTTAAACTTCAAATGCCCAAAAAAACCCGGTTTCATTCAGAATCCCCAAAAAAAAATTTCCAAAGTTTGAAAACGGGCTCAGCGTCAGGTAAAACCAAACGACCTTGGGTCCCAACGCTCGAGCCCCAGAAACTCCGGCTAAATCAAACACATTTTTTAAAAATCAAAAACCCGGGGTCCGGGAACTTCTGCTCCAGGTTTGACATCAAAAATTCAAAAAAAAGGGTGGAACACCCCTTAAAAAAATCAAGGGAAGAACCCCTGCCCACTGTAAACCATCTAAAGTTTTCAGATTCTTTAATAACAGAGAAGAAAGCATTTTGTTTAATGGGGGGTTTTCCATTGAAAAAAATTCCCTCCTCTTCTAAAAAAATCGGGGTCATTTTTGCCCAAACAAAAATCCCTAAAAAAAAAAACCCCAGCAACTTTTCATCCGAAAAACTTTGGAAGCCACAATTTTCCCTTTTTAACTTTAAAACGAGCTGAAATCTGCCTTACCTCTTGCACGATTCCCTCCGGGTATAAAAAGGGACAAAAACATTAAAACCTATTAAAAACACCCTTCCGCAAGAAGGTCGGAAAAACCTTTAAAAGGTAAAAAACCAAACGTTTGGACTACATTTGGGTTTTCCCCCACCCTTTTGGGGGACAGCCCTCTTTTTCCCCACCCCCAAACCCTTTGGAAAAGTTTTCTAACCATCAAACCTCCCGTCCAAAGCTTTGACCAGCTTGTTTTTAAACTGATGGAGAAAATTTGGAAAAGCAAGCTCTTTTGGGGAAAACCGTCGAAACCGAGGGCCCTTTTTTTGGGAAAAAGAACGTGGGTTTCCAAAAAACATGTGTACATTTAAAACCAAATTTGTTTCCGTCTGGAACCTACACTTAGGAACCTTTTTAAACGGGACAGAAAGAAAGTGGAAATTTTTCTTTGATTTTGGAAAACCCCCTTTACAAACCCAAACCTTTGGAAAGGGGGATACTTCATGATCCCCAAACGATCGGGTTTTTCCCGGGGTCATTTTCCTTTTTTTTAAAATTAAAAATTTTTTTTGGCAAACACAGTTTCAGGCCCCGGGTTGGCACCCTTTCTCTGTTTGTCCACGAGCAGGAGTTGGTTTTTTCCCCGGGACAAACTGTTTTCCTGCCCTTTTTTAGTTTTAAAATCAACAACATTGGGAAATCAGTTCAGCGGGGTTTCCCAGACTGCTCATTGTTTGTGGTTGATTTTGCTGTCTACCAACTGAAAACCTGTACCCGAGTGCCAGCGCAGGCTCCAGCTTTTTTCGGAAAAAAAAATCCATCAGTGGGCGGAGGAAAAAAAGGTTTCACCTTTTTTGCTACAAAAAACCCCAAAAAACCCCTTTTAAAATTTTCCCCCCAGTTTTTTTCCCGTCCTTAAAATTTACGGCGGGAAATCTCCCATTCCCTTTTAAAGAGGCCAAATTTCTGGGGGGGCATTTTTGGGCCAAAAAATTAACTTTCCCCAGCCATAAAAAAATCTCAAAACGCTTTTCCAAAAGGGACTGAATTTCTGGGGGCGTAGCACAAAACCGACGGGGGCTGAAAAAACTTTTTTTGCCCCCTCTACAGAGCCCTGGGCCGTTTTTAAACGGAAAAAATTTTCGTTTTGGGTGTGTACGGCTCCGCAAGAAACATTACCTCAAACCTTACCCCATCCAACCTTTAAGGGGTTCGTCCCGTCGGGGTTCTTTTCCCCACCACCCCTGGGCAGCCTGACCCGAGGGAGGTGGGAACCTTCACTGGGCCAACCGGGGAAACCCGTCTTTTAATTTTTAAAACCGAAAATTTTCTAGAACCACAGAATCCTGCCTAGGGCTGTGTTTTTTACCCCTCCCCTTCCAAATTTAAGGGTTTTAAAATAACCCGAAATGTTTTCCGCCGTTTGGGCTTTGTATGCCCGCTCACGGCGAAAAGCAGGTATAGCCCCGGGAATTAAATTTTTTGATTTTTTTTTAAATTTCCGGATCAACCTCCCCTGGAAACCTTTTTTACACCAGAGATTTGTTTTCGATCCTCAAACTTTTCGCAAAGGGGTCCCACCAGCTCTCGGCGAAAAAGCTTTGTATGCCGAGCTCTGTTTTCCCAAAATTTCCCCTCCATCAAAAAGGGTTTTCCCCGACGGTTCCGTTCCCCGAGGGTGGGGTGGGCCCGGCACCCTGCCCGGGGGCCCCTTTTCAATACTGTTTGGGAAAATATCCATTTCCCAGCTTCCCTTTTATTCGGGTGAACTTACTGCCTGGTACGGCTTTGAAAAATAATCTACATTTCAAAGAGGGGCTTTCGGTTCCCGTCGGGTTCCCCCTGTCAGCTTGGAACCATAGCTGGCCCCCCAAAAACCTTTAGCTTCCCCAAAATTTTTTTTTTCTTTTAAAAATTTTTTGCAAATTGAAAGCGGACGGTTTTTTAAAATTAAATCTTTCTTGGGTTTTCCCGGTCAAAGTTGGGAAACGGGGGGGGAACGAAATGGTTGAAACCCTTTAGGGGCCCAAAACACCACAAGAGAGAAACGTCCAACCCTTTAACCCCGTTTTAGATTTAAAACCCCAAAATTTTTGTTATTTAGAGGCCCCTGGGAGGGGAATTTGGGAACCCCACAGACGATAAAAAAACTCTTTTTAGATCCGTCCCCAAAACCCTTTAAAGGGCTAAACCCCCATCCCCGCCCGGGGGGTCGTAAAGAGGGAAAAGTTTTTGTGCCCGGGTCACACCGCCATTCGTAAAATTTTAAAACCCCAAACTTTCCCTTTAAAGAGTGAAGAAGCTCCGTGGGGCATTCCATGTCATGGGGCCCAAAATCACAAAGAAACCAAGTTTTTTAGAGTGTTTGGGGCTTGGGACATTGAGACACAAACATTTTACAGCGGAGTTTCCTTTAAATCCTGTTTTAGGGTTCCCGCCTATTATCCTTTTAGTTTTTGAGAGAGATTAAATTTTTTATCTGGGTTTAAGTTTTTTCGGGGAAAAAAATTTTAAAAAATTTTTTTTGGGGCGTTTGTAACGATTCCCTTTAATGAGATGTATGGGAAAATGGTTTTTTTTTTTTTTTTTTTTTTTTTTTTTTTTTTTTTTTTTTTTTTAAATGACTGGGGATTGATTTTAAAGGGTGACAGCCCTGACCCTGGCCCTTTGCGGTCGGGTGGGCTATAAGCAAAATTATCTTTTCTTTACAAAAAATCTAACACGCGAAGGGAAAAAAAACTGTGGACAGGGGGAATTTAGGGTAACTCCCCACAAACAGTTAAACTCATCAAAAGGGGGTGATTTCCCCTGGGAGGGATTTATCTGGGGTATCAGAGGCAGAAATTAAGACGGAGCTGGGATCCCAGGGTGTGACGGAGGTGCGCAGGTGACAGTAAAGAAAGGTTCAGAGAGAGTGGCCACCAACACCCTCTTTCTGACCTTCTGCAACCCTGTGCTGCCTCCGGTCATCAAAGTTGGTTACTTGAATGTTCATGTTCAGTTATATGTTCCGTCCCCGCTGAGGTGCTTCAGGTGCCAGAAGTTTGGCCATGTCAGGGACCGCTGTTCAGGGCAAGAGGTATGCGGTGTTTGCTGCAAGGCAACCCATGATGGGCCGTGTCAAGATCCGCACATTGTGCTAACTGCGGTGGCAACCATCCCTCCTCTTCACGAAACTGCCCTCTTTGGATTCAGGAATCCGCTATTCAAAGAATCAAAACTGAAAGAAGATCTCCTTTTTCGAAGCCCGCAAGCAGGTTGTGGCAGTCAGTCACCGACAGCTTCTTCATATGCTTCGGCCGTAAAGAAAGTTCCTACAGTTTTCAACTCGGTCAGTCTGCTGTCAGACTGATAACTTTACGTTTTCGAAAACATTGCAAGTACGATCTGTCAGTTCTGGTGGTAGCAAGTCCACCACCTTCCCAACCAAAGTGACTGCCCCTGGTGGAGGCAAAAAATCCGCCACCCCTCAGACTGCCCAGCAGTCTACAACATCTGCTGCTGGGCAGATTAAAACCCAGCAATTCCCCCTCGAACTCCTCTGTCCAGTGCCCGTGCGGGAAAGGGGAGTTCAACCCAGTGTGGAGATGGTGGAGATAAGGAAGAAACCTCCACCGTCTCCCAAATCCAGACCTCCTTCTTCACCTGTTGGCAAGTCTGCCAGCAGGTCTGAAGACCAACACAGTCCAGTACATACCTCAAATAAATTTACACCTTTAACACCAGACGTTGAAGAGGAGATGACCTGATCTCTCTCCTTTTCGCCCTCTGCACCATGGATAATACAATATTCCATTGGAATATCCGTGACTAAATTCCAACTTTGAGGAGCTGCAGCTTTTGTGCCAATCTATAAAACCTTCCGTCGTGGCTGTTCAGGAAACTCAAATTCTAAGCCAGAAGACCTTTACTCTTTCTGGCTTTAATATTCTTTCAAATCCTGCACAACCATCCACGTTGGGATGGTCGGGCGGTGTTGCCCTTCTCATACACAAAACTCTACTGTATAGTCCTGTCGCTCTGTCTACCTCCCTTCAAGCTGTTGCTGCGAGAGTCACTCTCCACAAGACTGTGACAATCTGTTCTCTTTATTTACCTCCTTCTGTCCCGGTTTGTCGTCAGGACCTTGTCAGTCTGATAGAGGAACTCCCTCGACCTTTTTTGCTGTTGGGTGACTTTAACGGTCACAACCCTCTTTGGGTAGTACCGGTTCGTCATCCAGAGGTCTGCTGATTTAGGATGTCCTTTCGGATTTGGATTTGTGTTGTCTGAACGACGGATCTGCAACTTACCTCCATTCTTCCACAGGTTCACTTTCGTGTTTAGATTTGTCGGTTTGTGACCCCTCGCTGGTCCTGGACTATGAGTGGTCTGTCCATGACGATCTGCACGGAAGTGACCATTTCCCTGTCCTTCTACAACCTGTAATAACTGAACACGTCTCTGTCTCTCAGCATTTAAATTATAAGAAAGCAAACTGGGATCTATTTGCAGCCACTATTTCCAAGGAGTTCCAGGACACTGATTTTCTTCAGAGTCCTGACCCAGCTGAATCACTGACTAATACTATGATTAAATGTGCTAAAGCCTGTATTCCAGTGTCTTCCGACAAACTTCAAATGCCAAAAACACCCTGGTTTGATTCAGAATGCCAACAAATTTCCAAAAGTAGAAAACGGGCCCTCCGGGGGTTGCAACCTTGCCGTGGTCGGAGGGCTTGCGTGGTCCTGTGATCTTTTAGGCTTTGCTGACGGGGGCATCAAAACTCGGCTAGATGGTTAGTTGTGAACACTGCTAGGCCTGTATAGCCAAGTTGCTGACTGGCCAAGCATTACTTGGTAGGAATTGATGCCCCTGGTAGGGTCTCCCATGTCAGAAAGGTTAGGAGTGAGGGCCCAGACAAATAGTAACCCACCTTTTTCCTATTCTGTCTTCTGCCTTTCTTAACGATCTTTTTTCTTTCCTCGTCTCCCCTTCAAGCCTTCTGTTCCACACTCCTTTTCTCTCTGTGGTCTTCTTGAGGCCCACCGTGTTTGCCGTGCGGTGCGTCCGTATGGGGGAAAAAAACCGGATTTGGACCGCTGATGTGATGGGGTTCATCAAGCAACACACCTTTTTGGGCCTGGATTCCCAGCAGGGGGTTAAGGGGCCCCACTTCGATAAAGCGGCGGTGGGTGCATCCCCCTCCAGCTAGAAGGCGGCGGCGGGGCAAAGGGGGTTTGGGACTTCGTGGCGGGGACCTTTCAGACCGTGTATATCTCTTTTGAAACCCTGGTCCCCTGATATACTGGATTCCGTAAAAAATGGAACCCCCCCTTGTTGGGCTCGGGGGTGGGGGGAATAAAGGGGAACGAATTTAATGAATACAACTGGCAACTAAAACAAAAAAAGAAAGGCGGATTGGGAAAGGGGACACAGATACGGACCTAAACGTGAACAAGAACCTTTTCAGGCTTCGGCCCCATTTGGCTAAAAGTTGAGGGAGGGGGATGAAGATAGCCCTCTATCGGCCTAGTCCTTTTGCGATCGCGAAAGGAATAAATGGCTCAGGGGCAAACCAAAGAGTGCCCAAAGACGGGGAACGGTCACTTCTGGTTGAGTGCCAGATGCACTCTAAAAAGCTTCTTAAGTCGACGACGTTGATTGATCGACCGATCGGGGTTTTTTCCCCCACAAAACTTTAAACTCTTCCAGGGGGTAATCCTGCGAGATCTGAAGGGTTGTCGGAGGCAGAAATAAAGTCAAACGGGCACGAAAGGATTTCCCCCGTTCACGTGTGCGACGCAAAGGCAATGACAGAGTCCCAACTGACACCCCTTCTGATTTTTGCTCTCCTCTCAAAGGGGGGAGTCGATCACGGTGGCACCTAGAGTCCAGTGTCGCCACACCCCGTCCCTCTCGCTGCTTCAAGTCCCAAGGTTCGGCCATGTGAGAGAAGAGCACGGAAGAAGAGGTGTGGGGTCCCTCGCCAGCCATCACCGGGGTGTGTGTGACAGTCCCCACTCTTCCCAACTGTGGAGGAAAGACCCATCGCATCAAAGACCGCCCAAACGGTTAAAGGAAAAGGGAAAATTCAGGAATAAAGACTGAACAAGAACCCTTTTTTTGGGAAAAAAAGATTAAAATGAAAAGTCAACCGACTGGGGCTCCTTTTGCAGCCGCAGACGGAACCAACGACAGTCAGCATGGCGTGCAGAGGTCCATCCTCGTTTGCGAGAGAGAGCCGGAACCAGCTGTACCCAGGCAAAATCTGACGCGACGAGCCCAGATATCCCCTTCAATACGACTCGGTCTTCAAAACCTACTCCTCCCCCCAAACCATTGGGGGGAAAAAGATTAACAGGCCCTTCAGGGCGCGAAAGTAGAAGTTATTGAAATACAAACAAACCCCCCCTCAAAATTTTCCCAAAGGGCACCCTGCAGCTGTCAAAAGGGATTTTGGGGTGTTGGAGTTAAGAAAAAATCGCCGCCAAAAAAAGAAACCCCTAAATTTTAACAGATCGAGAAAAAAAAAAGGGGAGAGAAACACCAACAAATTGCAGCTCTCTCAATCTGGGAGATTTTTGACATAAATAAAAGGAATTGCTGGGAATATTTTACAAGATTTATTCGCCTTGCACCCCCCGGGGGGTTCGACCTTGTCGTGGCGGAGGGTTTGCGTGGTCCAGTGATCCTTGGGCTCTGCTGGGGGGGGCATAAATACTTGAAGATAGGCTGTTTTTTTCATACTGTCTGGGCCTGAGAGGTGCAGATGTTTTTGGCCAAGCGTAAGTGAAAGGGATTGATGCCCCGGGAAATTTCCCATGTAATTGGGCTAAGGTGAGGATCCTGACTAAGAAAACCCGCCTTTCTCCTTTTCTTGTTTTCTCCCTCCCTTATTGGGCCTTTTCTATCTTCGTCTCCCCTTTCAAGTCTTTTTTTCACACTCCTTTTCTCTCTGGGGTCTCCTTAAGACCCGCCTTTTGCCGTGCGGTGCGACCTGTGTCGAGGGGAATGGGGCCCGTGTTTGAGGGGCCGTGCTTGAGGGGCCTGGGGCCCCAACACATCCTTTGGCTCGGCCTCCCCTAGACGGGGAGTACATTTTGGCCCGGGGGTAAACGGCTCCCCTTCTTGGGGCGGGTCAAGACAACGTTCCCCTGCGGGCCCATGTAACCCGCAGTGCCAGCCTCTGCCCCCGGGAGTTGGCATGAAGGGGGGAGGGGGGTTATTGCTTCTGTTTTCGTATTCCTCCCAAAGCCGGGAAAGGGGTCAAGACTTGGTTTTTTGGCCCTGGCCCCCTTTTTTTGGACTCCAAGGGGGGGGGTAAGGGAAGATAAAATTCAAAACCCACAAAAAAGGTTTTTTCCCAAAAACTTTCCCCCCCAAAAGGAGAAAAAGTCAGCACCCCCAATTTCGGGGGAAATGGTCAAAAAAAGTGATTCTGATACAGAAGGGGAACAAAAAGACATTTTTTTTGGGCTTCCGGGCTCGTGATGGGGGGGGGGGACGGAGCAGGAACGCCCCCTTCAGCCTGACCCTTTTTTGCCTCAAAAGGGCTTAAAGGGGTTTGGCGGGTGACCCTGGGTCCAAAAAGGGTTACGAAATGGCTCGTTCCTTATTGAGTGTAAATCACAAAAACAATCTGACCAGCTGTGAAGGCAAAAAAATTTAGTGGACGGGGAGATCAGAGAAACTCCCCACAAAAAATTTAAATTCATAAAAAGCGTGTTTCGTGCGGGATTTTTTGGGTGTCTCGGAGGCAAAAATTAAATCGAGGGGCTCCCAGGTGTGAGGGGAGGTGCCGGGTGACAGTAAAAAAGGGGGCAAAAAGAGTGGCCACCAACACCCTCTTTTGCATTCGAAACCTGTGCCCTCCGTCTTAAAATGGGCTCCCTGAATGTCCGGGTTGAGTTATTTCCGCCCCCGTTGGGGTGCTTCGGGTGCCAAAATTTGGGCCATTCAGGGCCCGCTGTTCGGGCAGGGGGTGTGGGTTTTTGCGCAAGGCCCCCCATGAGGGGCCTGTCATGATCCGGCACTTTGTGCTAACTGCGGTGCGACCACCCCTCTTTCCCCGAAATTGCCCCTTTTGGATTCAGGAACTGCATCAACAGTCAAAAGGGAAAAGAAATCTCTTTTTTTTAAACCCGGGAAACAGGTTGTGGGCTCAACGCCGACAGCTTCTTCCTACGCTTTGGCTTTTAAGAAGGTTCCCACATTTTTCTACTCGGTAGTTGCTCCCAGACGATGAATTTCATGTTTTCGGAAAACTTGCAAGTAAGACTTCTTTTTCTGGTGGTAGCAGGTCCCCCCTTTCCAAACCAAAGTATGCCCCGGTGGGGGGCAAAAAATCCGCCCCCCCTCAATGCCCAGCATCTACAACATCTGCGCTGGAGATAAAAAACCAGCCCCCCTCAAACTCCTCTTCCAGTCCCGTGGGGGAAGGGATTTTCCACCCAGTGTGGAAGGGTGGAGATTGGGCAAAACCTCCACCATCTCCCAAATCCAAATCCCCCATCTCCAAATCCAGGCCTTTTGTCACCTGGGGGCAATCTGCCAGCGGGCCAAAGACCAACACGTCCAGTGAAACTAAAAAATAAGTTCACCCTTTTGGGCCCCGCAAGATGCTGATGGGGGAATGCCCGTCTCTCTCCTTTTCCCCCCTCTGCCCCATGGATAGTAAAATATTCCAGGGAATATCCGTGGACAAATCCAATTTTGGGGAGTGCAGCTTTGGTCGATCTAAAAAACCCTTCCGTCGTGGTCTTCGGGAAAACCCCAAAATTCAAAGCCAGAAGCCTTTTACTCTTTCTTTTTAATATACTTTAAAAAACCTGCACAACCACCCACTTTGGGTTGGGGGCGGGGGTGCCCTTCTCCACCAAAACTTTGTTGTATAGCCCGTCACTTTGTCTCCTCCCTTCGCTGTAGCTGCGAGATCACTCTCCACAAGATGTGACACCTGTTCCCTTTATCTTCCACTCTTCCGGTTTGTCGTCAGGACCTTGCAGTTGATGGGAGAATTCCCTCGCCCTTTTTGCTGTTGGGTGACTTAACGGCACAACCCCTTTGGGGGGTTAGTGCCGGACGTCCCCCCAACTGGATTAAAGATGTTTTTTCAACTTGGTTTTTGTGTTGTTTGAATGGGGATTGCAACTTACCTCCACTCTTCCAAGGGTTCACTTCGTGTTTAGATTTGTCGGTTTGTGACCCCCGCTGTCCGGGGGACTATGAGTGGCTTCCATGACGATCTGCAGGAAGGCCATTTCCCGTCCTTTACAACCTTATTAACTCCAGTCTCTTTTTCCCACACCAATTAAAAGAAGCAACTGGATCTATTTCCCGCCACATTTCAAGGAGTTCCGGGACATGATTTTCTTCAGATCCGGCCCGCAAATCCTGACTAAACTATGATTAAATGTGCTAAACCCGGGTATTCCATTGTTTTTCCGACAAACTTCAAATCCCAAAAACCCGGGTTTTGTTTCGATTGCCAAAAAATTTCCCAAAATCCAAAAAAGGGGGCTCAGCGCTTATCCTCGCCTTGGGGCCCCAACGCTCGACCCATCAAAAAACCGGTAAATCAAGACACACTTTAAAATCTAAACGTGGGTCCTGAAAAATTTCTGCTCCGGGCTGACATCAAAAATTTCAAGAAAAAAGTGGGAACATCTTTAAAAATAAAAGGGAAGGGAACCCCGTCCCACGGGAAACCCATCTCAGTTTTCGGATTTTTAAAACAAGAAGAAAGATTTGCTAATCTGCTTGCTTCAACCTTGAAAAGAATTCCTCCTCTTCAAATAAACATCATTTTGTCAAAAACAAACCCTAAAAAAAAATCACCCTCAATTTTTAAACCACAACAGGAAAAGACTACAATTTTCCTTTCACATTAAACGAAAAAATTCCTACCTCTTCAGCGACCCTCTCCAGGTATGATGACATTCAATAAACTATTAAACTTTCCGCAAAAGGCTGAAACCTTTTACAGGTATACAACCACGGGGACTACGGGTTTGCTTTCCCCCCTCTTGGCGAAAGCCCCATTATTCCCATCCCAAACCCTGGAAAAGATTTTTTCTAACCACTAACACCGCCCCATGCTTGACCACGTGTCTGTAAATTGAGGGAAAAAAATGGTCATCTGGCTCATGGGAAACCGAAACCGAGGCCCTTTTGGCGAAAGAACAGTGTTTTTTTCCGCAAACATCGTGACATTGACCATTTGATTCGCGGAATCTAACTTGGGAAACCTTTTTTTAAACAGACAGCATGCGTGGAAATTTTTCTTGACTTGGAGGGGGGCCTACATACCACCTGGAAGTCGGGGAAACTCATGATCTCCACGATCTGGTTTTCGGGGTCATCCCCCCCTTTTTTATTAAAAAAATTTTTTTTGGCAAACGCAGTTTCGGGCCCGGGGTTGGCCCCCACCCCTTCTGATGCCACGACGGAGTTGGGGTTCCACAGGGGAGCATACTTCCCTGCCCTTTTTGTTTTAAAAAACAACAATTTTGTGAAATCATTTCACCGGGTTCAACTGTCATTTTTTGGGGAGATTTTGCGTCTACGCAACGGGAAGCCTGTCCCCGAGGTTTCCAGCGCAGGCTCCAGCTTTGCGAGAAAAATCCCGTGGGCGGTAAAAGGGTTTCATTTTTTCGCTACAAAACCCAGTGTATTCACTTCCAAAATTTTTCCGCATTTTTTTCCCCGATCCGAACTTCAAGTAGGGAAATCTCCTTTCCCAGTTTTTAAAAGGCCAAATTTCTGGGATCATTTTTGACCAAAAACTTAACTTCTCACCAATTAAAACCTAAAAAAGCTTCCCAGAAAGCCTGATATTCTGGGGTCTAGCGCACACCGACGGGGCTGATAAAAAACTTTGTTGCACCTCTACAGACCCCTGGCCTTCAAAAACGGCTAGTTGTGCGTCTAGGGCTCCGCAAGAACTTACCTCAAACTCGGGGACCCTATCCCCCATCAAGTTTCGTCTCGTCTTGGGAGCGTTCCGCACCACCCCGTGTACAGCCGAGCGGGGGGGCGAACCTTCTTTGTCCAACCGCAGGCTGAAACTGTCTTTAAATTATTTATCCGAGTTCCAAACCGAGAATCCGCTTTGACGGGTCTTTGACCCCCCTTCCAATAAGTTTGAAAAAAACCCGAAATGATTCCGCCGTTTGGGCTTCGTACAGCCTCACGTGCGAATGCGGTATAACCGGGGAGTAGTTTCCTTTTTTTCCCAAATTTTCCGGATCAACCCCCATGGACCTTTTTCACACCAGAGATTATTTTTGACCGGCATTTCCGAAGGGAGTCTACCCTCCGGCGTACAAGGCTTTGTATGCCGACTCTTCCAAAATCCCATCCTATCAAAAAGTTTTCATGACGGTTTCCCAATCTGGGGGATGGAGTGGCCTGTGCACCTCTGCCCGGGCTCCTTCTCAATATTTTTGGGAAACAAACTTCAATGCTTCTGTCAAATCCTGAACTTTGCCTAGTACGGCTTTAAGAAATCCCCATTCTTCGAGGAGGGACTTTTTGTTCTTCGATTCCTGTCACTTTGGGGCCATAGTCCGCACCTTCAGCACCCGAACTTTTATTTTTTTTTGAATTTTTTACATTGAAGGGGGAGGGGTTTACAACAAACCTTGTTTGGGGTTTCCCTGGCCATGTTGGGCAGGGCGGGGAACGAAAGGGTTATCGTTTACCAAGAACCCCACAAGAAAAACTGTCCAACACTCAAAACCCCTTCAATGTAAAACCCCAAAATAACGATTATGTGAAGACCCGGGAGGAGGTTTGGAACACACAGACGAAAAAAAAACTTTTTTCAGATCCCCCAAACCTTCGGGAGTTCCCCCATCCACGTGGGGAGGTCGTAAAGGGAAAACGGTTCTGTGCCCTGAAACCCGGGCATTCGTAATTTTCCCTTTTACCTTTTAAAGAGTGGAAAGCCCGGGGGTGCTTCCATTCATCCCACCACAAGAACATGTTTTTTTAAGTTTGGGACTTGCACGAGGGAAACCCAAAAACATTTTAAACGGATCCATAAGACCTTTTTCGGGGATTCCCGCCGACGTGACCCTTTGGGGTTTTTGAGAGAAATTAACTTTTTTTCATCTGATTTTGAATTTTTAGGGAAAAAGGTTTTTTAAACAAAGTTTCTGGTTGGGTTTGTAGACGTGCTTTTAACGGAGTGTAAAGTTTTTTTTTTTTTTTTTTTTTTTTTTTTTTTTTTTAATGACTGGTAGTTGATTTTAACGGGTGACAGCCCGATGTGGCCCTCCGGTGGCTGGGCATAACAACATTAACAAATCTATCGTCCCTGCACCATGGAAGTAAAATAATCCTTTTGGAATATCCGGGCCAAAATTCAAATTTTGGGGAGCTGCGTTCTGTGTCAAGCTAGGAAACCTTCCGTTGTGGCTCTTCAGGAAACACAAATTCAAAACCAGAAAACCTTCACTTTTTCGGCTTTAAAAGTTCTATCCAACCTCTCAACCACCCATTTGGGCGTCTGGTGGTGTTCCCCTTTTTTACATAAAAATTTGCTGTTTAGTCCGTCGCTCTGACTCCCCCCTTCAGCTGTAGCTGCGAAGCACTCTCCCAGACTGTACAATCGCTCCTGTACTGCCACCTTCTGCCCCCGGTTTTTTGTCAGAAACCCTTTCAGTTGATCGGGAACTTCCTCGACCTTTTTGCTGTTGGGTGACTTTAACGGTCACAATCCCCTTTGGGGTAGTGTCATTAAACACCAAGGGCGCTTCTTGAGGGTTCCTTTTTAATTTTATTTTGTTTTCTGAACGTGGAGCCCAACTTTCCTCCACCTTCCCCAGGTTCACTTTCGGTTTAGATTTGTGATTGTGACCCCTCGCTGGGCCCCGGACTATGAGTGGTCGTCCATGACAAACGCCGGAATGAAACCCTTTCCGTCCTTCTACAACCCCAAATAAATGAACACGTATCTGTATCCAAAACTCAATTTTAAAAAAAAGCAAACTGGGATCTATTTTTAACCACTATTTCAAAAAAATTCAAACAGATTTTTTTCAGATCCAACCCAGCAGAATCTCTGCTAACACTGTGAAAAACGTGCTAAAACCTGATTCCAGTGTCTTCCACAAACTCCAAAAAGCCAAAAAAACCTGGTTCAATTCAGACTGCCAACAAATTTCAAAAGTTCGCAACGGGCCCCAGCGTGGGTTACCAACGACCTTCGGGTCCCAAGCTAAGCCCATCAAAACCCGTGCAAAACGAGACACACTTTCAAAAACATAAACGCGGGCCTGGAGAAACCGCTCCAGGGGAACAAAACTTCCAAGAAAAAAGTTTGGAACACATTTGAAAAAAAAAGGAAGAACACCAACCCCTCCATTCACACTTTTAAAATTGTGATGCTCTATCACTGACAAAAAAGCTGTTTCCAATTGTTGGCCCCCACCCTCCAAAGAACCCTACTTAAAAAAATCGCAGTCTTTTTTTGAAACAAAAAGATTAAAAGAAAATTTTCATACAATTTCACATCAGAAACTCTGAAAACCATAATCTTCCTTTTTCAACGGGACTTAAATTAGCTTTACAAACCCCCTGATTCGCCCCCGGGCTGGATGACATTCATTATCGGTGTGAAACTTTTTCCGAAAACGTCTCCAATCTTTTCCAAGTCTAAAACCATTCTGGACCACAGGGCCTTTTCCCCCCTCCCCAAAGCCCTGATCATTCCCCTTTTCCAAAACCTGGAAAGGACCTTACCAACCCTTCCCAAATACCGCCCAATCGCCTGACCAGCTGCCCCTGAAGCTGAGGAAAAGATTCAACTCCCGTCTGATGTGGAACTAAACCGTTGGGCTTTTTGGGCCTTTTAACAGTCTTTCCGAAACACCCCCGACGGTTGACCATTTAATCCCTGGAAACCACCATCCGCAATTTCCTTCTTAAAAAGCAACATGTGGTTTGCTTCTTTTTCGACCTCGAAAAGGCGTCGACACTACGGGAAAAAAGGAGTCCTCATGGACTCCCAGACTTTTTTTTCGGGGTCACCGCCTCGTTCATTTAAAACTTTTTTGCCATCGACATTTCCCGGTGCGTGTTGGCACCACACTCTCGACATTCAGGGGGGAGTTGGGTTTCCTAGGGGGCATCCTTTCTCCCGCCCTTTTTAGCTTTTAAAAAAATGACATTGTCCAATCGGTAAGACTGGGGCACGAGTCTTCCTCTTTGTTGATACTTTGCGCTGATGCAGTTGGGGCTTCTTACTACGGTCGCGCGACTCCAACTTTTTTGTCAACGAAAACCAAAAGGGGCCCAGGAAAACGGTTTACCTTTTTCCCGCACCAAACTCAGTCCCATTTTTCCAATTTTCGTCGATTCTTTGATGTCCCGAAAATTTGTCTAGACAAGTCCCCCCATTCCCTTGAAAAGAAGCAAAATTCTGGGATTATTTTGACCAAAAACTCAAAAATTTCCAGCCACATCAAAAACCCCCAAAACTTCTTGCCAGAAAGCCACGAAAATTTTGGGGGCGTAGCACCACCCACGGGGGGCTGATAAAAAACTTTTTCTGCACCTTTCGACCGGTCCGTTCCAAATTGGTTAGGGGTTTTGCTTGTACGGGCCCGCAAACCCCTTACCCCAAAATTTGGACCATCCACCATCAAGGGTTTTGTCTCTGTCTTGAGCATTCCGCCCACCCCTGTGTCACGTACGCAGGGGCAGGTGAACCCCCACGTCCCCGAGGCTGAAAAAGTCTCAAATTATTTATCAACTGTTTTTCAAACGAGAATCCCGCCCATACGGCTTTGACCCTCAGTTTCAAAACAAATTTAAACCAACCCTAACTGTATTCCGCCGTTTGGCTTGTTTGCAGCCTCACGGGGGGAATCAGGTCTAGACCTAGGAGTTGTGTCATTTTTTAATTTCCGGGTCAACCTCCGTGGACCTTTTTCCGCCAAGATTATTTCGATCTTTCACTTTTCGCAAAGATCTACCACTTCTGGGTACAAGGCTTGGTTTCTGAGCTCTGTTCCCAAATTCCCATCCTTCAAAAAGTTTTCAGACGGTTCAATCGAAAGGGGGGCCCGTGCAGCCCACTGCCCTGGGGCTCCTTCTCAGTATGTTGAAACATTTCATTCAGAGCTTCTGTTTATTGCTGAACTTTCGCTCGGGTTTTTGGTTTTAAGATAATATCCAATCTTTGAAGAGGGGCTTTTTGGTTTTGTCGGATTCGCGTCGCTTTTGGAGGGGGATACGGGGGCCCCAAAACCTCAGCATCCGAACTTTTAATTTTTTTTTGAAATTTTTGCAACTTTAAGGGGGACGGGTTACAACATTTCTCTTGCCCCTTGGGTTTTCCCGGTCATGTTGGATCGGGGGGGAAAGAATGGTGATGTTTAGCAAGAACGCCACAAGAAGAAAAAGCCAAACATTTTTATCCCCCTTTTAAAATTTCAACCCAAAATTTAAAGATTATTGAAGACCTCTGGCGGAGGGTTGAACACACAGCAATAACAAACCTTTCAGATCCGTCCAAAAATTTAAGGGCTTCCTCCCCTCCACGTCGGAGGTCGCAAAGAGGGAAAAGGTTCTGTGCCGGCTGCACACCGGCCAATCGTTTTTTACCCAGCTTACCTTTTAAAAGTGAAGAAGCTCCTTGGGGCATTCCATGTCATGGCCCCTCACAAAAGAAACAGTTCTTTTAGAGTGTTGGGGCTTGCACGATGTGAGCACAAACATTTTACAGCGGATCCATAAGTCCCGTTCAGGGATGTCCCCCCTGATGTGATCCCGGTTTTTGGAGAGATTAAAATTTTTTTATCGATTTAAAAATTTTTACGGAAGAAAGATTTTTTTAAAAAAGTTTTGGTGCGTTTTTAGCGATGTCATTTAATGAGATTATGAAAGGGTTTTTTTTTTTTTTTTTTTTTTTTTTTTTTATATGACGGGAGTTATTTAACGTGGTGACAGCCCCCGATGTGGGCCCCTTTGCGGCGGCTGGGGTATAAGAAATTATCTTATCTTGAAAACGGGCCGCGCAGGTTACCCAAAGACCCCGGGTCCCAACGCTCGAGCCCCCAAAACTCCGGCTAAAACAAGACCACTTTTAAAAAACAGTAAAAAAGCGGGCCTGGAGAAGCTTCTGCCCGGCTTTACATCAAAAACTTCTAAGAAAAAAGTTGGAACACTTTGAAAAAAGGGAAGAACACCTTCCACTGTGGGCCATCTCAAGTTTTTTGGGTTCTTTAATAAAGAGAAAAAAACAGTTTCAATCTGCTTGCTTTTAACCATGAAAGAATTCCCCCCTCTTCAAAAAAATCGTCACTTTTGTCAAAACAAAGCCCTAAAAGAAAAATACCCGCAAATTTTCATGAAAAGGGGAAACAAACTTCCTTTTAATTAAAAAGAGCTGAAAACGCCCTTTCTCTCTTGCACGATTCCTCCAGGTATAGATGAAATCCCTTTTCAGCTTTGAAACTCTTCCGCAGAAGGTTGAAAATACTGCACAGGCTACAACCAGTGTGGACACCGGTTTTTTTCCACCCTCTTGGGGAAAAGCCCCCATTTCCCCACCCCCCAACCCGGAAAAGACTTTCTAAACCTTCAAAATTTCCGTCCCCTAGCTTTGACCGCTGTGTTTGTAAATTGATGGAAAAAATGGTCAAAGCAGGCTCATGTGGAAACTTTAAACCAGGGGCCTTTTGGCGAAAAAACAGTGTGGTTTTCCCCAAACACGGGTACCGTTTTACCCTTTTTTCGTCTGGAATTACACTTCGGAAAGCCTTTCTGAACAAACAGCACGTGGCAATTTTCTTTCTTGGAGAAGGACGATACCACCTGAAGTCGGGGATACTTCTGATCTCCCCGATCGGGTTTTTCGAGGGCATCTTTTCCCCTTTTTTTTTTAAAATTTTTTTGGCAGAACACATTTAGGGCCGGGTTTGGGACCACTCTCTCTGATTCCACACAGGGGTTGGGGTTCCCCCGGGGAGCATACTGTCTCCTCCCCCCTTTAGTATTAAAATCAACAACGTGAAACAGTTCAGCAGGGTTTTAGACTGCTCATTTTGTGGATGATTTTTCTGCTACGCAACGGAAGCCTGTACCCGGTGTCCACGCAGGCCCCGTTTCTAGATAAATCCATCAGTGGGGGGGAAGAAAACGGTTTTACCTTTCTGACAAAAAAACCCCGTGTATTCACTTTCCCTAATTTCCGTCGTTTTTTTTCCCAAACCGAAAATTCAAGTAGGGAAAACCCCCATTCCAGCTTTAAAGAGGGCCCAAAATTTTTGGGAGTCATTTTTTTACCAAAGCTTAACTTTTTCCCGCCATATTAAAAAAACCTCAAAACTGCTTGCCAAAGGCCTGATATTCTGCGGGGCGTAGCAACACCGACTGGGCGCTGATAAGAAAACTTTTTTGCCCCCTTTCGAGCCCTGGCCTTCCAAAATGGACACGGTTGTGGTTACGGCTCCCCAAGATCATCTTTTCCTCAAACTCTTGGACCCTATCCCCCATCAAGGGCTTTGTCTCGTTTGGAGCTTCCGCCCACCCCGGTTTTCAGCCTGTACGCAGAGGGGGTGAAAAACCCTTTACGTCCAACCGCAGCGAAACTGTCTGAATTATTTCATCCGAAATTTTTTAGAAACCCCAGAATCCGCCTATGACTGTGTTTTTTACCCCCCGTTCCAAAAAGTTTTAAAAAACCCCAAATGATTCCCCCCTTTGGTCTTCGAGCAGCCTCACGTGCGGAAACGGCGACCCGGGGGTAGTTTTTTCCATTTTTCCAAGTTTTTCCGGACAAACCCCCTGGCCTTTTTCACACCAAGATTTTTTTCATCTCGCAGCTTTCCGTAAAGGAGTCACCACTCTGGGGGTAAGGGGTTTGTAGCAGCTCTGTTCCAAATTCCCATCCCATAAAAAGTTTCACTACGGTTAAGTTGGGAGGAGTGGCCTTTCACCCACTTTCCCTGGGGGTCCTTCTCAGATATTTTTGGAACATATCCATTCCGATGCTTCTGTCTATTTGCTGAACTTACTGCCGGTTTCTGGCTTGAAGATAATCTCACATTTTCAAAGGGGACTTTTTGGGTTTTGTCGGATTCGCTGTCACTTTGGAGGCCAAGTGGCCCACCTTTAGCATCCAGAACTTTTTCTTTTTTTTGAACTTTTTAGCAATTTAAGGCGGGCGGTTACAAAAATTTTTTCTTGCTTGGTTTCCCGGCCCATGTTGGCATCGGCGGGGAAAGAAATGGGTTTTCGTTTTAGCCAAACACCACAAAGAGAAACTGTCCAACACTTTTAAACCCCTGCTCAGATTTTAAACCCAAAAAAACGATTATTTGGAGACCCCCTGGCGGGGGATTGGAACCACAGCGAATAACAAACTCTTTTAGATCCTCCAAAACCTTTTAAAGACTTCCTCCCCTCTTGGGTGGTCGTAAAGAGGAACGGTTCTGCCCGGGGCACACCGGGCCATTTTAATTTTACCCATTTTACCTTTTAAAAAAGGGAAAAGTCCGTGGTGCATTTCCTGTGTCCCACTCACAAGAAACTGTTCTTTTTGAGTGTTGGGACTTACACGATGTGAGACCAAACTTTTAAGCGGGGTCCATAAGATCCTGTTTAGGTTTTCCCCCCCGATGTGATCCTTTATTTTTGAGAGAGTTAACATTTTTCATTGATTTAAGTTTTACGGAAGAAAATTTTTTTAAAAAGTTTCTGGTCTTTGAAAACATGTCATTTAAAGAATTAGAAAGTGGGGGTGGGTTTTTTTTTTTTTTTTTTTTTTTTTTTTTTTTTTATAGGGGGAGTTGTTTTAAACGGATGACAGCCCGATATGGCCTTTGCGGTCGGCTGGGCTAAACAACATTATCTTTACCTAAAAAATCCAGAAATTTGTATATGATGAAATAAAGGAAAAAAACTTGTCATCTAAAAAGTGTTGGCATTTTCTTTTTCATTCTCCTTTGAGTTTTTTTTCTTTTTTTTTCATTACAATTTTTTAACACCACAATTTTGTAATAACATGCGTAGGAAGCGCATTGTTTAATGTCGGGGGTGAACAAGGTGTTTTTTCTTCAGTTTCATTGCCCCAAAGGGTTTTTGATAGGACCCTTGTTGACTCGTTTTTCTGGGCAGTTTTTTCCCAAGGTCTCGTTGTGTGGGGGGAAAAAAAGGGAAAGGTAAAGTAGCTGAGCCTTACCCTCATTTTCTGGACATTGGGGAGCGCTAAAATACGTACAAAAAAGTTGGCTGAGCTCTTAAATTTTTTAAAGAATTTCCTGTTATTTCAACAGGGACAATTTATCATAAAAATAAATTTTTTCAGTCTTTTCATTTATTATGAGCATTTCAATGTTTATTGAAAGGGGATGGCTTTTTTTAACAAAACCAAATTTAAGAATAATAACCATATTAAAAATGAATTGACCCCAATGAATGTCCAGTTATATTGTTGCAATAGCATCCCTCTGTAGACTTTGTCCCTTTCTTTTAAAATGTTGGGATTGTGAACAGGAAGCGATTACTTCAACGGTGGGGGCCCCCCTGTTCACCTCGAATCAAAAAGGGGGACAACTATCCAGTGGGAGAGGGCTGGTATCCCTGGGGGCTAAAAAGATGAGGTGAAAGACACAACCGTTTTACTTTTAAAGGACGGTCAGATGGTTTTCCTCCCCCCCTACAGCCCGTGTTACCCCCCCATGAGGGAAAATTTGTTTTTCCACTACCCCCTTCACCCCCGTGCCCACCTCCCCTTCAGCACCCCCCTTCCTGCAAGCTTGCCAAAGTGAAGAGGCCACAGAGTAATAACTAGGTACAAGACAGTACAGGGCACATTGACCCCTCTTGGGGAACCATTTTTTAGAGGTGTGACTGGGGAAAAGGGTTCTCCGCTCCGAATGGTCATGGGTTGATTGTCCCCGGGTGTCGCGGTGGCGCGAGAGTCCAAAACAACTTCGCATTTCTGGGGGCTGACTTTAACGCCTGTGTCGGTGCCGTCTGTCGTATCGTCTGCCTGTTGTCTGCGCATGATTGGATTCTGTTTAGGCAGCAGCCAGGAGTTCTAACCTATGGGACTGGACCAGAGAGGAAAGACGTAGCTGTGGCCCTTTCCCCATGCCGCGTATGGCAGATGGATATGTTTCTGCCTCACACGGCAGTTCTGACTGCTGCATTGAGTCGCTTGAGTCAAAGTCTTCAAAAGCGTGAGACGGAAAAGCAGAAGAAACACTGTGAGTGGTCTTGTATCTGACACCCTAGAGTGTCAGGAGATAAGGGCCCAAGGGGCTTCTCGCGCTTGTACTGAAAGCGTGGAGAATAGCGAACCACACACTGCTTTGCTGTCTGTATCGCGCCTATAGCTGACCAATGTTTACACAACGACTACACACAGCTAGGCGCGGGGTAAACCGAGAAAAGTGGAATTGTCTCTGTCCACAACACCTGTGAGCTATTTTCTGCGAAGGTTATAGTGGCGTCAAGTGCCAGGCCGGCCAACGACGCACGGCGCGCGCGTGCAGCACAGGTTGCGCGGTCGCAAAGTTCTGTCAGAAAGTTTTAAACATGAACTTAATTATGGTACTCACAGAGAAGACTGAAATGCCAGCTTTTGTCACACTCTCAGTACTCACTGCGCCATTGCTGTCATACAGAAATTATAGTTAAAAAACCTCTGTACAGTAAATATAACTTAAAGATGTTGCACCAGTCTCGAAGCGTCCAAAAACACACAGAGCGTCTGGCCGTGTGGTGGCTGACTAGTTAAGGGCCTAGCCCGAGTCACAAGGCAGAGCGTTGGGCGAACTAAATGCAGTCGCTGTGAGTGTGAGGGCGCCGCCGTGCTCAGCCTGGCTGGTCTTGGTGCAGGACTGTTGAAAAGTCCACCAACGGCAGACACGGGTGTGAACAGGCCTGCCACAGCGTGTGACGACAATCACTGCACTGCGGCAGTTGGTCACAGTCTGTTGACTTGTTTCTGTGGGGAGTGGGAAGGAGGGAGGTAGGGGAATGGTCAGCAAGGTGGGCATGTGCAAAGATATGAGTGATTCTTGCAATAATTGGGAGGACTGTGTGTATAGTGAATTGGTGCTTGTGTGTACATTTGCGTGTGTGTTTTGTGTGTGCGTGTTTGTGTGTACGTGTGTGTGTGTGGTTGTGTGTACAAATGTGTGTGTGTGAGAGAGAGAATTTGTTTAGTGGTTCCAGATAAAATGGTTCATAGCAACCAAAAACGAAGAAAAAAGAATATATAGCAGAGGATGAGGTAGAAGGTATGGGGTTGGACTTGGGGGTGGGAAGGAAGTACAAGATGCAAGGCATGAGGTGGGGGGAGCAGTTGTGAATGGGATGGGGTAGGGTCGAGGGTGGGTGGGGGTGAGGGGGGGATGGGATGGGGGGAGATGGAGTGTGTGTGTGTGTGTTTACTGGGATGACATTGTTCATGGGATTCATGCTTTAAATCCTTCTGTTTTCTGTTGCAGGTGTCTGTCAAGAATCTGAAGAATTTGAATCACCTCTGGGAAATCTGGGCGCGAGGTGAGTGTCGTATTGTGTGATTGTCATATGTGATATTTGTTTCAGTCTGTTGACAAGCATTATTAATAACAAAGTAATTGGCTTTCATGACGATGCATAGTGCATGATTATGATTATTTGTTTCAGGCTGTCAGATAAAGTGATTGATGGCAAAGAAATCATTTCATAATGCAGCAGGGAAAGGAGGGGAGGGACAGGAGGAGGAAGATGGGTGGGTAGGAGAGATTGGGGGGGGGGGGGGGGGGGGGGGGGGGGGCGGAGTGTGTGTAGTTAAAATATTTATAGGAATATTATTGTTGGATTTTATTTTTTAACTCCTTATGCTTTCTTT
>JAFLJL010013351.1:0-10513 GCA_018398815.1 Conus ventricosus
AGAGAGGAGAGGAGAGAAGAGGAGAGAGAGAGAGAGAGAGAGAGGGACTGGCACCAGTGTGCCATTATACAGAAGACAGAAAGGGGACGATGGGCAAAGAAAGAAGAGAGAGAGAAAGAGAGAGACAGAGACAGAGGGGACAGACAGAGAGAGAGCATATGTGTGTGTGCGTGCGTAAGTGCGCGCGCGCGCATGTGTGTGTGTGTGTGTGTGTGTGTGTGTGTGTGTGTGTGTGTGTGTGTGTGTGTGTGTGTGTGTGAGAGAGAGAGAGAGAGAGAGAGAGAGAGAGAGAGAGAGAGAGAGAGAGATCCAACATGTGGAGATTTATATTCTTTGCCCATGATGTCTAAATGACCAGGATGATGCGTCAATTTTACGGAAAATGGACACGAGGATATTTAAACTGGATTTGGGGGTATGGTGACTGGATACAGAGACAATTTGACTGGACATAGGGATATGGTGATTGGATACAGAGAAGCAAGAAGAAAAACGTACAAGCAAAAAAAAAAAAAAAAAAAGAAAAAAGACAGACAGCGCGCACACACACATACATGCGCACGCGCTCACACACACACAACACACACACACACACACACACAACACACACACACACACACACCACACACACACACACACACACATACACCGCAACAAGCACGATGACGTCATGCAGCTCACCTGCACTACAATACGTTGTGTGTCTTTACTCCAGGTGCAAAGAAAAAGCATACTAGCTTTCTTCCATTTTTCTTTTCTTTGGTTCTTCACCATTCTGTTATTAAGTGTGACAAGCATCTTGAAAAAAAAACTCATGCTGGACTGGCAGAGAACGCATGGAGTTCAGGAACAGAAAACATGATGATTGTAAAGCACTGATACACCCACATCCACATCCAGGCATATGATTGGGGGGGGGGGGGGGGGGGGGGGGCAAAGTACGGTAGTCTGTATAATGCATGTGTGTGTGTGTTGTGTGTGTGTGTGTGTGTGTGTGCGTGTGTTTGTGCGTGCGTGCGTGTGTGAAAATCACTGTCATGCAACAGAAATGTTGGTCATGTCTTTTGAACACAAGATCCATTTCCGCTAAACTGTGGTGATTTTATGTTCATTTACCACACCCTTCCTTTCCCTTCGCCCCCCCCCCCCCCTCCTCCATTTCAGGGACATGTGAAAAAAAATCGTTCGTGGTCGTTTTGCCACACAAAAGGAGCGGTATGTTTGGTAGGTGTGTTTCTGTGTTCGCTCTTATTGCATCCCTCATCCTTTGTCCATACATGATTAACAGTAACATTAATTTATTGCCTCTTTTCTTTCTTTTTCCGGAGGCAATTGCCAGTTTTCGGAAAATGTCGCGGTGTTTTGTATAGCACGAAATAAGTCGATTTCCCAAAAGTGCAATTCGAGTAGTTTTGTTTAGTTTGTTTTTCTTTTTGTTAATAAATAGCTGGGAACTGGAAGACATGACAACCGTACCAAAGCCCAAATCTAATCTATTAGATTTGGCTTCTCGCGGTTCAAATGTCAGTTTCAAGAGAATGGCAGATATTTTGGTAGGGCTATGACTTTGTTGATACATGGAAAAAATGAAGGGTTTTTGTTTTCTTCACTTAAAATTTTGCAGGATTTGCAAATGGATGAAAATCATCCTGACTTGTTTGAATCATAAACTTCCTCACTCAGCTAACAATTCTAAACATAGTCTATTTAAACACATGGTGTGAACAATTTGATCTCCTTCATGTGATTTAAATGAAGAAGTAATTTGAAAA
This sequence comes from Conus ventricosus, assembly GCA_018398815.1. Classification (NCBI taxonomy): domain Eukaryota; kingdom Metazoa; phylum Mollusca; class Gastropoda; order Neogastropoda; family Conidae; genus Conus; species Conus ventricosus. The sequence goes on from JAFLJL010013351.1 coordinate 1,773, forward strand.
TTGTGGACCAAGAGGTTCTGACAGATACATGTAAATCTCTATCTCCTCTTTTATCCGAGCAGACAAACATCGCTGCTAACATCATCGTAATATTGTAACTACAAAGTGTGAGTAGAGCTCTGCAGATAAAGCAGAATGATTCCAACCACTCTGGAGGAAACAGATCAGTATGTTTATTTCTTTAATGGACAATCTGTTTGCTAAAATAACACACGCAAATTGACCTCAAATACTTTTTTTGGTCAAATGGATCAAATTAACCAATTCTAATCCGAACGGTGTTTGAAAAGGACCTTTCTTTATTCTATATCTCTGTAGAATTCGTTAAATCACATCCGAACATTACTTCTTACCCGTCAGTGAACAAAAGCAAAATCTTTGAACTCTTACATATTATTTAAAAGAACAGTATTGGTGAGGGCCAAACTCTGTTATCCATATATGATACAAATATGGGAGAAATTGGAAATTTGAATTGCGGTTTGATAGATCATTTGAATGCTGCATATCAGACGTTTGGACCGTTAAAAAGGGATGAAACAGAGGACAAGATTTATTGTCAATTGCAGCAGAGCGTGGGTATATTTATAGCGATTTCTGCCCAAGAATGCGCACCTTTTGTTGTATGACTTAATATTATGTTGCAGAATTTTCAAATCAAATGTGTCATATGTTACTAAGGTTACGCAGTGTTTATGGAAAATTTTATATAAGGTCGATGAATTTGACAAAATTATCCCTCAATCATCAAAGAGGAAACGGGAGGTTCATGTTTTGATATGGTTGCGAAACCGTTATACCTCGCATTTTCAGTTGTTTTCTGGACATTTGGACAGAGACCTTCATGGATGTACCTTCCAAACAATGTTTAGTCTCGCCTGCATATTCGTTTAGACCCTTTTTGATAGATGTGACAGTCGAACTAATAATTCCGTCGGCCATAGTAGGTTGCTTATGCAGTTTAAAGAGGTGTTGAATCGGGAGATGAATCCCCTTTTCATAAAAGGGTTATAAATACTTCTCAGCTGAAATCCTAACAAGTAAGCTTTTGTTAACCACAAATCGTGACGATATTATCTGTTATAGTCTATCATTCGGACCTATTTTCTAGGAAAATGAGGATACCATGAGTGGGAGTTCTGGCGATAATGTATTCATAAACAAAGATAATGATACGAAGGAGAAACTGGAGGATGAAAGAGATAACGAGGAAAATAACGAAAGCGAGACCGAAACTGAGTGGACTGGGGAAAACGGATGTGGGGGAAGGGAAGTGTGGTGGAGTAGATGTGGAAAAGGAGGAAAAGGAAATTAAAGGTGAAGCCGAGGAATGTGGAGGAAGAGATGATGAAGAAGACGAAGCAACAGCAGAAGAAGTAGAAGAAACAGAAGAAAGAAATAACAGAAATTGAAGTAGGAAGTCGAAGAAAGACAAAAAGATACACCCACACAGACAGGGAAGCGTCAGTAACTAAAGCCAATTTTAATGATGTTACAGATCCACAGTGTACAGGACATTCATACGAGGACAACCCCCCAAAATTCGAGCATACAAGTAATAATCGATTTCAGGTACTAAAGAGTGGGGGTAAGTGTGCCTTATCTAGATATTATTCGTGAAAAAAAAGACACAAAATAATACAATATTCTGGATTACATGGAAGATGATGAAAAAAAATTCTTTGGGTTGTAGACGAAATATAACATTTTATTAGTACAATGAAAAGAATTTCTTCATATTCATTGACACATTGTCAGGACTGTGGCAATTTCAGACCTTTTTTTTATTTCCACAAAAAACTTTTTCTCAATCTGCGTTTAAGTGCTGAATCTTTTTCTTTTTTCTTACATAGTAGGTTTAGATTGCCAGGAATTGGTTTCTAATTTATGCTTATAATATAAAAACCGCCATTTCGGTTATATCTGCAATAGATCGTTTTCTGTTCAGTTTGAATGTGTGAGTAGAGAAACGCCATACAGACGTTGCAAGCACAGAGCGGAAAAGTGACATCCGCATTTTTTTCAGACATTTCTTGAAGCAAATAAGTTAGTACTATAAAGTGAACATCATCATGTTTTCGTTCTCCCATTTATCATCGAATTTATAACAGCGTAATGAATGTCTGATAGCTTTTGAGGAGTAGGTGTTCCACGGAAGTACATAGTTCGACTCTTCCTTGATTTCCTTGATGCATGGACGTTAGTTTTTGCACAAATTGTATCTTGCTCTTTAATGACTTGGCAAAGATGACGGGTTCTATGTCCGAATGCTTCAGTTAAGTTTTTTATGCTGCATTTTTGTTATACAGCGAACAGGGACTGCATGATCACTCCCTCTGTTGATTTTATATTTTCACTGTATAAATTGCCTGATGAATTCCGTTGGTTTTGGGTCTACGCTTCCGCAGTGTCGTTGGTATAGGAAGCCCTTGTTTTAAATAGCTCTACATACTGTGTTTGGGGTTTTAGACGAAATAGGTAATTTTGTAATCGTAAGCACTAAATAATAGAGAGTGAGACAAAATTATCACTTTGATGTTGCAGTACGGAATAGTTCGTTAAGAAATATTTCAATATTTTGGAAAAGAAATAAATTTTCTCCTTTTTTCGGTGGACTGTGTCTATTCTTAATTGCTAAGTATGGTGTTGTGGGTTTTTTTTTTCTTTTAAAGTTTGTTGCTTCTAAGCAAGCCCGGAAATACTTTAAGAATGGATTTAACAAACGGGGCTATATGTACAAGAGTTCCTTTGGAAATGTACACCCGAGAGAGCTTTCATTTTTAAATGTTGGTCTTGAACAAAATAAATGCAGTGTAGACAACCTGGGAAAAAGTTCTGATGTAGTTAAAGTTTCAAAAGCGGAATTTCGATCAGTGTGTAAGTAGGGAATCACTTTTTCCTCAAAATCTTTTTTGCCTGTAATGCAGTAAACACTGACATGAATGCTACACCCACTAGAACGTATCTTTGTATTTGATGAATATGAAAGGGAGGTCGATATAGGCTGTATTTCGTTGATGGATGTGTTCAGTGCTCAAAGTGCGAGATTCTTTACAATGGCCTCGTTTTCGAATAAAACTTTTTGGGATAATTACGTTCAGATCGTTCTTGAATTATATGAGGCGGTTTTGCAAACCTCCGAAAATGTTTTGTTCAAAGGAGTGTTTTACTTTCATAACGATGATGTTTGCTGTATGCTGTCTTGTTCGTTTGATTCGGGGACGGGAACGTTTCGTTACATCTTCTTTTTGGCATGTTTAATGAAAATGAATTAAGTTATAAACTCCTCCAAAGCACGTGGAAGAATGACTGAATGATTTCTTCATAGTTGGTGTAGCATCCAACTTAAAATAGAAGAGAAGTACAGGCAGGTGATTAAGGTTTGCACATAATATAAATCGCCATTTCGTGTCAAAGTCATAGGATTAGTCAAGTCGGAAATCCATCGAATTTTATCGAGCAAGTAAACTCGCAAATTGGGGGTTGGTATTGTATCGCAGACATGAGGAGTAGAAGCGTTGTGTCGAAGGGGGAATGAATGCAACTTACGGGAATAACCCAGACTGTTCAACCTGATGCCCATCCTTTCTAATGAGTTCAAAATGCTCTGTGTATCTCCCCATTTAAATCGTGTGTGAACTGGAGTTCTGTATGTTTCTTCCAATATCGTTATGAGGTATAATAAATGAGGCGAGTTGTTGTTTCGTTATCTGTGTAGGACCTAAAACACCTATTCTTCTCCACTTACTTCAAAACTAGCTGAGGGGTTCTCGGTGATAGATGTCCTTTCTTCTTCCTCACTGTCTTGCTTCGACATTTGGGAGCTCTCTTTTCTTTCATTACACGTGGCGTGCTTCAATCGAGAGGCTTTTATTCACTAAGACATTTGTGAGTGGGATCAAAAAATGTAACATTTTCATTATTGGCATATTCCATGGATATAAACGTTTTGATGTTCTATTTCTCTTGTTTGAGCTTTCGTTTTGTATTGATGAAGCGCAGTTTCTGGAGGTTTATCTTGATGTTTTGTTCAGTTTGAGTATCGAAATGGTCTCATTTTTTTCAGAATCTTACTTTCATTTCACTTGATTGTATAAATAGTTTTTCTCTTTTTTGTTTATGAAAATAAAAACAGGAAAGCTTTAACTCCATTGCTAATATTATTTTTTTGATGCTTGCAAAGAACTGACAGGAATATAAGAACCTGCAGTTCGATAAGTTTTTTTGTAAAGATCACTTAATGGATAATAACACGAGGTTTTTATTTCGATAAGGAACCAGGTGTATGCGATGTAAGATTGTACCAACAATATCGGGGAATTACGACCTCCGCAGTTAACTCCGACGCTATTTTGGAACGGATGGATTGTCGTTATTTATAAGGTCTTTTTTAAAAGCTGTTTCAAAAGCCTTTCTACAAGCCTCATTTGGTAGTGTATTCAGAGATCCTGACACCGTTAGACATTTCAAAAACTTGGCTTGCACACCCGATGGAGCTTATCCCTCGTTGTTTATCAGATGCTTGCGAGCCATTTAAATCGTAAATTGAGGAGTCGATCAAAAACGTTTTTGGTGAATCTTTCCTTGTTCGAAATCTTTATTTGTCATGAGGGGAGGAATGAAAAGCTTATGAAGACAAAAGCCTTATTTTGGGTGATGTAAGTTTTACTTTCATAAACCGTTCTTTGCTCCTCTTAGTACCACAGGCCTTATACGCCTCCAGATTTCATTTGAAACTCGTTTACGGAAATTCTATCACAAGCCATTTCCTTTCTGCATGGAATTTATTACTTCATACATTTTCATGGAAAAAAATGGCATTTGATTTTTTGTTAAACTCACTACCATTGAATCTAGCAGGCGGGCTGTCTAATAGTACTGGATTTTTTGATTTTTTCTATATTGATCCTGGGTCACTCAGGTAGAGATTCCGTCTAAAACCAAAAGTCATTATATGTCTGAAATTCTTGAAAAGCATCGCGGTCATTTGAACTATTCAAAGAATGATGGTTGAGAAAAAAAAGCAGAGTTTGTATTACTATCAGTCAGTTGGTTAAAAACGTTATTGAAGGTAAATTGAAGAATCCTCTTGACAGTAACAAAGAGTTAGATGTGATGATCCGTTTGACATCTCGACCCAAATTTATCTTGGCAACTTTATGACACAAAGGCCAAACTTCACCTTGAAAAAAATTCATGATTCGCTTTCAGTTGTGTGCTTATTCTAAAATATGCTGGCACACTGTACATGATGTTTCACACGACAGACAACCAAATTGTACAAAAATAATATTTAGTATCAGCACGGAAACATCATTGGTAGAGTCATACCACCTCGTTACTAAAAGACAGTGTTTCGTCTTTGATATTGAATGTGCCAACGTGACACGTTACAGTCACATGCCTCAACCTGCATTTCATCCAGTCTACAAAGATCTTGTTGCTTTGCGAAAAATACCAAGATAACAAACCGATGATGATGATGAAGAACGTGTAGTGTTTTGTTACAAACAAACTGAAAGTATTCCGGAATGTTTGTATATTGTGGTACAAAATGAACCGGAAATGCTGAAGGCTTTTGTCAGTACGTGGAACGAGTAAATCCAGGACTGTATATGGTTATAAACTCTAATAATTGTGACTTTCCTTATGTGAAAATTAAGATGCGAGATCTAGGGTTGTCCAGCGTCTTGACCGAGCATTTTCTCGGTCAACTATTGATCGGTTTTTTTAATTCGGTTTGTGAATAATACATTCACTGCCAGAAGGAAACGGGTTGTCGGTTTGTGATTACATGTCCCGGGCGTTGGTGCAGGGCTCCATGGAAATTGGAAAATGCAAAACCATAAAACTGGATTGCTTTTCTCTCAATTCTGTTGCGAAATTTTTTGTGGGAGGAACGTAAAATAAAGACGACATTTCTTACGAAGATATTCCTCGCATTTTCCTGATTGGCAACCCGCATGAGTTAGCCGCTGTTGCCAGGATTGCCTTCATGATTCGGTCCTGACTTTGAAAGCTTTTACGCGTGCTTGGTGGATTGGATTTTGTCAATGAAATGTTCTAGAACAGTGTATATAGAAGAAATTTTTTATGGACAATAAGGTCAGCAACAAAAATGTTTTTTTCTATAACCTTGCTGCACACATTACTAAAGAAACGATTAAGATATATTATACCTCATGACGTTGATAAATAATACTGTACAGGAATGATAGTTCATGGGAAAGCAGATAAACATACAAAGGGGGGGGCTACTGTTAATTCCACCAACTGTGGGTTATTTTCAGATCCTGTGGACTGTTTTAAGATTTGTTCATTGTACCCTTCTAATCATAGTGGCAAATAATTTATGTTACACTACTTCTCATGAAAGGTCCTACTGTGAGTCACATTGGAAACTGGGAGAAGATTAATTCATTAATAAAGAAACCAACGTTTATTGCGTCACTAAGAAACATGACAATTCTCTTTTAGCAACGGATATCGAAAAAAAATCTGGATAAAAGGAGGCACGAGTGAAAAACGGGAAATGTAAACAAACCTGAAATTCGGAGATGATACGCAAGTCACTCCATTGTTCTCAGCTAGCTTTGAAACTTATCAATAATTCATCTCATGGACTGTGTGGTGTAGATATAATGGCATTATTCCTTGCCTCCCGGTGGCTTAAGCTATCACTCTATTGCCCGTGAATATGTGGGCCCTCAAACTGTTACAGTTTGTTAAAATGACGTACACCATTGAAAACGGATACCTCTGTGACGGCAGTGTCTTGTTACGGTGACACAGACAGGTGTTCCTTTTGATGAAAACCCTTTCGATGAACAAGCCAGACATTTTGCGAAAAAACATCGCCAAAGAAGTAGTAACCGGCCTGTCTTTTTGTATAGCCAGTTCAATTGGGAATTCGAAAAAACTGTTTTCTAGTCTGGTTCTGTACAAAAGCTAAGAAAAACATGTGGCGTTATTGGTCAAACTCTTGAAATGAAAAGGAATCAAAATGGTGAGCGAAATACTCATTGTTTTTAAGAAATGTTATTTTTCCTATTTATTGAAAGTCGTTCTTCATTGATAAAGGACATACTGCAGCTACTGAGCGTATGTGTTTACAATGCGTTAATTTTTGAGAGAAGACAACGGAACATGTGATTTTATTACTGCTCAAACTTTTGTTCATTCAGTGGCCTTGAGGAAAAATATGGTTGATCATTATTGCCTTCGCGTCTCCCACGTTTCACTTGCCCGTCGTTTGCGCGACTGTCGCGACAAGGATGCTGGACGAGTTGGTGACTACATTCAAATGGTCGTTTGTCACGGAAAGCCAACAAAAATGCCACATCCTCCACGACTATTCCTCCCGGGTGCGCAAAGTCCAATTATGTTGGGCGGACTTATTCTCATTGGGTGGGGATATTCCCTATATGTTACTTATTTATTAAAGCATATTATTCGTATTTTGGTTTGTGCTATACAAAGCGAAACAATCCACGCACTGTCAAATCAGCAGGAATGTGTGCGGAAAAGTAAAGAACATGTCAAAGTGACTATCTACTGAGAACGTTTAATATTCAGAGAATTACAGATTATTTTCAGGATGGCTGTTCCAGTTAGCGTAGGCGTCGGTTCACAGAAGACGTGTTTTATGCGGCATATGTTACTTTCACAAGAAACTGGCCCGAGAAAAGCTTTTTTGCTTTGATTAATAAAATGTGTCATTCTGCACAGGATCCGGTTGGGGTTTTTTTCAACCAAAAACAATTATTTTATTAGTTATGTTTACAGGCCGTATGGTTAATGTCCGGCCATATGGATAATTTTACATAAAACATACTCATACCGTCTAAAAGACATGTAGTTCAGTACCTGGGTTTAAGTGTTATATCATATCATTTTGGTAAATAATAAAAGGGTCAGAGCTTTGTGTGTGTGGTGTGTGTGTTGTGTTGTGTGTGTGTGTGTGTGTGTGTGTGGGTGTGCTGTGTGTGTGTGCACGCGTGTGTTGGGGGCTGTGTTGTGTGTGTGTGTGGGTGCGTGGTATGCACGGTGTGTGCGTTGAGTGTGTGACATGTGTATGTGAGTGTATGTATATAGGTGTGTGTGTGTGTGATCGTGTGTGTGCATGTATGTGTGTGTGTGTTGTGCACGCGTGTGAGCATGTATGTGTGTGTGTGTGTGTGTGCGCGTTGTTGTGTGCGTGTGTGTGTGATGTTAAGGTCGCGCGCGTTGTGTATGGTCGCTTTCTTTCCTCGCCACCATCCTCGCCATCTCGATACTTACGGCAACGGCCCGAAGTAGTGGAAGTACTACCATCATCACACGCGCGGTTTTAATAGTAGTAGTGGTAGTGGTGGTGCGGTATTGGTTCGATGCTGTAGCGGCTGAAACCTCGGTTTCTGCAGCGGCAGAGAAAGAGGCTGCTGCTGTTGACAATATTCATGATCTGATGAAAGAATCATCTGTGGCCTCTGGACTGCTGCTGCTGTTTATCTAAATCATCATCATCGGCGGCGGGCGGCGGTGGTGGGGTAGTACCGGCCTCTTCTACTAGATGCTGCTGCTGCTGTCTGAGCGGAGAGTGGCATAAGGAGGAGGAGGAGGAGGAGGGAGAAGAGAGGAAGAGGAGGAGGAAAAACGAGAAAGAGAGACCCCTTGTGGTGATGTTAGAAGTAGAAGCGGAGGGGCGGGAACAGTAGTGGAATGTTGGGAGTTGTCTGGTTGAGTAGGTAGGCTTCTTCTTT
>JAFLJL010013353.1:0-24651 GCA_018398815.1 Conus ventricosus
AAAAATTTCTAACAGGACTTTTTTGAAAAAAAAGGAAGGTGTTTTTTGGTCAAGAATCCCAATTTATTTTAAAAAAAAAAAGCGGGGCGGGGGGGCCCCAAATTTAAAAATTTGAACTCATTGTAAAAGTTTTGTAGACTGTGAAAAACCAAACCCCTCCACCAAAACCGGGTTAAGTTATTTTAAAAATTTAACAAAATGCGTACCCATAGTAGTTTTGCTGACTTTAAACGCTCTTACCCAGTATAGGCCCCAAAACAGCAAGAAAAAAAACACCTTTATTAACTCCCATCAGATTGTTCTTAGCGTTTTTGTTGTTGGTCAGGGGGTAAACCAAAACCCCCAGTTTACGGGGCCCCAACGCAGCTAGTGTTTTTTTAGAGCGATAAAAAACTTCGCAATCAGTTATCCACCAACTAAATTTTTGACATTGTTATGCTCCTGAGCCCCAAGAACGCATGACTCGTCTACACACTTTGGATATGGGGCTTAGAGTAACCCCTAAAGAAAAGGGGCGCGAAGTAAAAACCCACGCCCAAATTACGGAAATTTTAAAGGGGCCGCGCATAAAATTGAAATCTCAATTTTTAAGGTTTGTCCTAAGACATAAAAACTGCTTTTTTTTTCATAATTACGGGCTGTTTTCTCTTTTTATGCAAGCTTGATTTCGAATTAAGGGGTTACCTGCATTGCCCATCTCAGAAAAGTAATGACTTTTCTTTTGACTCTTTTCCTTTTTTTTTGACTCTGCCCAAATTATGGGGATTTGGATAAGTTGGCGGTTTACAAATTTCCCAAATCACAAAACAATACTTTGATCCATCTTTGTGGAAAAGGAGTTTTTTTTGAATACATGAACTCGTGGGACAGGTTTGCGAAGCTCGCTTCCCCAAAAGGCGCTTTCTTTTCAAATTTGAGGAAAAGAATAACGATTGAATATGAATACGCTCAAAAAGCCTGGACAGAATTCACGTGAAACGATGGGGGTTTCTGATCAAAATTTATTGGCTGACGTGTGTTTATTGGCAACGTCTTTCAGATTTACAGAACTACATTGCATGAAACATTACAGAGAGACTCTTCACTTTACCTCTATGCCACTGGGGCCTTACTTGGGTTGCATTCTTATATGTCTACATACTTAAGGATTGACTTAATTTCTGATCTAACATACACGTCTGATGATTGAAGTTGGGCTGTGGGGAGGGTATTAGAATGGCCCTACCTCCTTACTGTTAAGCCAACATCAAGTAGTTAGAAGATTATGATCCAACGAAAACCATCCAATATTTCATTGTACTTAGTACGCCCAACAATCTGTATGGATGGGCTTAGGAGCAGCACGCTTCAATTACGTATCTTCAGGATGTACATCTGGGCTTGGTTCATATATTTTAAAAGGGGCATTAATGTGGTTGGGCCAGTTTTACGTCTGATCAGCAGTATGGTTTTTTTCTAGAATGGAGAATTAGAATATCCTTATGATACTACACGATCTCCTCAACGATTACCCCCTGAAGCAGAAAGATTAAAGATGAGTCCTATCGAACCACACTAACTATGTTTCCCTATCTGCTCGCTAAAAATCTAAGTATGTGTCGTCATTTAAAGGACGCCTTCAGTTTTGCTTCGTCATAGGCAATGAAACGACTGCTGTTCATTAGAATCATTGCTTTTGACCAAGAGCCTTTTATGAGACCATACCATCAGAAGAAATTAATGTGATTAGAACCAAAGCCCACATGACGCTTCAGATAAAGATTCTTTTAACTGTGACAAAAGCTGTTTTGGGTTTCAGTCAGTTGGAGAACCCACACAAAACGTATAGATCGTGAAACTATTAAATAGAAACCATAGCTTATTAAGTTTGCCTCTAACCTAACTATCAAGGACTTTTGAAGATTTAATGACAGCATGGTTAGGCCTTTATGATGAAGGGAAAAAGGATGTGTAGTTGGGAGCAAATACGGTTGTTTATCGGCTTTACCGTATTTAGAGTTGTCAAAGTTATTATTGTTTGATTTTTCTGTAACGACTACTTTTAACCACTGTTTCCAGAAGAAAGAGTCCTTTTCACAGACACTGATTCTTTTATTCTAGAGTCCCCACAGTAGTCTTTCTATACATAGAATTAGAAACAGAAGTGGCTAAAGGAGATGAGGGATGGTATACGTACACATGTGACTATCAAGGCCTGTCCTTTACATTCAACTGTAAACAAGAAAGTAATTGGTAAGATTGAAATGATGATTACTTAATGGGACTGTTATTAATGAATTGTTGGTTTGCGGTCGTAGATGTTTAGGCGTTGCCTGCCTGGCTTCTGTAATGAAGTAGGCTTAAGGTTTTAGTAAAGAAGTTAGTCAAAAAACATATATAACTACGACAACTACATAAGCAAGGGTCTTTTTGATATCTACGTATCTTCAATCACACAATGTTAACCATGCGCTCGTACTCTTCATCATGTAAACACAACTGCTGTTTAATAGGAAAATCACTAGTCTCTAACATAACAAGATTTATTTACGTTGTTCTTGTGTTCTGTCTTATGCTTGTTGGGCAGTGGAGAGAACTTTACAAAGGACTAACTTGAACTGAAATTGGCTTGTACTTAACTTAATAATAACCTAGAACTTACTTAAGACACCTAAAAAAAATCAAAATCTTAATTGAAGTTACCCTAACAAGAACTTAACATAACTTTTAAATTTACATCGCATTAACTTAATAAAGTACTTTCTATAACTACACCTTAACTTGTACTTTATCTAGTTCTTTAACTTGTGACTTATCTAGTTCTTAAAAACTTCCATAGAAAAATGGGTATACGCCAGGAGGTTTGAAATTTTGTTCCAGAGAGCTGACTCTTCTTCTTTTAATGTGGGGGCTTTTCGGTTTTGCTGCTAAGCTCATGGGCGCTATGCCCATTTGTATGATAAAAAAACCAACACAGCAACAAACGCACAGCTCCCAATTCATAATAATACATCTTATTCGTTTGCTTGTTGATTGTGGTGTTGTTAATTGTTGAGTTGTGGGTGTGGTTGGCGTTGTTGTTTTACTATCTCACTTTGTTTGTTTTGCTGATTGGTTTGCTTTTTGCGTCTGTCCAATGCAGAATGTTTTAGCCCTCAAGCATCAACCACGTCCAGGACTTTTAGTTTTAGTTACACACTACTCACTTGTTGGTACATTCACTTTGGTACATTTGATCTGCGGTGGGCCCTGCGGTTCTGTCTGAGGAGGTGCAATCTTCTTCTAGCATCATTTTGTTTTATTGCGGAGTATATTTAATATGTTCAAAATTATTTGATTAAAAGTAATTTATCATGATGAATGGGATTAACATCGTCCCAAATCTGTATAATGTCACTTGCAAGGGTTGTTGTGAATTGTTTTAATACGGTTCTTGTGATAAGTAATTTTTTGCATAATCGTTCTGATGCAACCGGCGCCTTCTTACTTTCTAACTTGTGCTTATAGACTATCATGTCTGCCACTCTTGATCTACCATTTTTGACCCTAGCGTGCTTAGTAACTAGCGTTTGTACTTTCTATACGTCTGATGTAGACAGTTGAGTGGTTTTTGTCAACACTTAGTTCAGCATATATATAGCATGCACTAAAATACTGTTTAGTTTGTTACTCTAGCAGCTAGTGAATATTATCTTTCTTATGGCAGTGGTTACGGAAGTAGCTGCTGGCTCCTCACACTTTAATTGTTCGTCACCAAATCCTTTTATAATGCAATAAAACAATACTATAAATACTTTTTTAACCATGAGTTTAAACGCTGGTTTAATTAGGGCAGTGCCTGGTGTTGGTGTTATAGTTTTTGACCCTTGCAAAATGTGTGGTTGGAATAAAAACCGCCCCAACATGGGTAAAGTTTAGAAGATTCGCTAAACTAGTTGCAACCGTATTTTTAGCTTTATACAACAACAGATTATCTGATTAATAAGCACTTAGACAGCCTTTCGTATTATGATTATTTTAATTATCTTTTTTTAGTTAATATAATGATTGAGTGAAAAAAATAAAAGGATTATCAATACGAATTTACCATTCTGGCTGGCTTAGGGCCTTAGTATAGTCTTTATAGTGTGTTTGCAAAATACATGTTTAAAATGAAAGAAGGACGCCCTAGGTAATTAAAGGGGGTTAGACATTGGAGGATGTTGTTAAGGTTTTAGTTGTAATGACTGCAGCGGATTGCGTCAAAAGACTCTCTTTCTTGTTTCTCCGTCGATTATCCCAGAAAATATTAGTCATAGAAATAGATTTATCTTGTAAATATTGTTTATAAAAAGTGGGGTCTGGATTGGGTTCTGATGGTGGGGAGGAGCTAGGTTAACGTCTTTGGCCTTCTCTGGAAGCAATTATTTGCTTTAGGAAATTGCGGTCGAGGATGAGACGAGAACGACATAACTGAGGCAATAGAAGATGTAGATAAAGCCAAGAGACGCTTATGAGAAAAAGACGCTAATTGATATATTAGGACTTTTTGATATTAAAATTTTAGTGGAGCAGGGCATGCAGAAGCACAAATTTACAGACGTTGATGGCGCAATGATTGAGTATTACTTTGTGACAGGAAAGAAGTTTCTAACATCACCACTCAGATATGTATGGACTTTTAAGGAACATCTGTGGAATCAGAAGTATGCTGAGATAGTTTTTATTGCTCGTTGGACTTGGACCGCAGTCTTTCTTGTTCGCTACACTTTCTTGTGTAAAATAATAATTGCATTTAAAAAATATGGGCAATACGATGTACAATTCGATGTATAAAATATTTATTTCATAAAAGGTATGGGTAAGGAATGTCTGCCCTTTGAAAATAATTGAGTAAAAGTGCTAGAGCGTCTGAATCAGTTGCGATATGACTGGCTTTCTAAAACAGGCAATTTGGCAATATATTTGCTGCCCCCAAAAGGATTAATAAAGCCTAGATTTGTTAATCAGTTCCAAAGACACCCACCAGGATGGACCTTGCTGTAATCTTCCTAATGATAAAATCCTAGAAGAAAAAAAGTTTAAGTATCTCTGACTGTTGTATGACTGTGGCTGAAAGGTTATAAAGACGCTGACATCCTTTTTAGGATTAAAGCTCAAATGCTGTGCGCTGGGGGCTTCTACAACACAATATACATGCAAGGCCTATTAATAGTATCCTAGGATGGTTCATGGTGCTGATGGCAAATAAAGAGTTTAAAGGTTCTGTTACATCAGCGGTTTTTAATAACTTCTTGTTTACAGTTATGTGGGGGATCCAAGGCAACACATCGTTCACATAGCCCTAGTAGAGAACTTTATTAAGGAATCTTGCTGAACGCTGTCTTACAGTTCAATATCACTAGAGAATTCATGGTACACTACGAAGTACACTACGAAGTACAGTTCGCGTAACACAGAATGGGTTAGGAGGATTGACCATGCAGTCCCTTTCGTGCCCACTGAAACAACGGAAGAATTTAAAGCATACAGGCAGTTCTTCCTCGGTAAACGGCAATCATTTTTTTATAATAAATTAGCATTTATGAAGATGTGCAAGGGGACTCAAAAACTCTGGCCGTTTGGTTTTACAAGTATGATAATTGTGATGCTCATAGAGAGGCAGAAGTGATGTTTGAATTTGAGCCACAGCTCCTATATGGAGTGTAGAGTATTTGATGTTGTATGGAATCTTGTAAAAAATCAACCATACCCGTATATTATTTAAGAGTATCCTTTTTTTCAACTGTGCTACTACGTCTAAATAGGCCTGCTCCTAAAAGATATTTGTGCCGTGATGAGATGACATGTAGTCCACAATTCATATAACCAGTGAGTTAACAATAAAAAATATAGTGTTTGCCTAAACGTATTTTTTTGGCTTATTTTGGAGTTAACCCGATCTTGTGTTTGGTTTTTAATGTTACTGTTTAGTGAATTCTGTCAGGTCTAGAACTGGCGTAGTAAGTTTAATCTTTCTCCAACTCCTTTTGAACGTTCATTTTTTTGTCGTCTTTAATCCTCACTGTCAGCCTATACGTTCTGATATTCTTCGTCTGTTATGTTTTCATACATGTAATGGATTTGCGTATTCGTAATCTTTAATGACAAAGTTTTGAGGTGTGCTCTAGGGCAACAAATGGCAGTGTGCTTTTGTAATTTTTAGGAGGTATTTTTTTTTTAAAACTGCACTTACCAATCATAGAAATGGACAGCCTATCCCTAATACCAAGGCCCCCGCCTCCCCCTAATTGCTATAGAGGATGGCGTCCAGCCCACGGGCTATAAGGAGCAACTCATGACCCAGCACTCTACGCTTGCTAACAGCTGTGAGCCAAAAGTGAGTTCATAGATTGTGGATTTAAATGCTTTTAGCATATTTTTTTCTAGTATTCCTATACTTATCCAAGTCGTTTCTATTTCCTTTTGAAGTTCAGTTTATTTTGCTCTAACCTAACTGTTGAACCTCCATTTTTTAAAGAAGATTATTTTTTAATTAAGCTCCTTTACTTTATATATTAGTATAACTTCTGGCCACAGCAATGCATCTATACAGAGTAAAACGACAAATAAATCAACATAATTAATGAATGTAAAGTCAAGTATCTGTTGTTTGTCTTTGTCCATCGTGTATTGTAACCGTGTCAGATGTATGCAAGGGTTTGTGTTTTTAATCTCCGTTTTAAGATAATAAACAATAACGTGCTTAAGAGGGGCATCCTAGTTTTCAGCCTTTATTTGGATGCCTCTAATAAAGGAATGTTCTGCGCACAAACTGATTCGACTGCCTCGGAACGCTCTAATAAATAAGCGAAAAATCTCGTCTGTTGAATAGGCTTGTGATTCTTGCTTGGGGGTAAATTCTAGACGATGGTGTCACCACCAAATCTTCATCTAAGGACTTCTTTCTATGTAGAAATTATTTAAGAACCGCGCCTTAGTTATTTCCTATCTGCTTTTTCGGTTGTGTTCCAGGTATACAGGCTAACAAGATATGGGCCCCTCATTTATGGCTTTTCTATAAGTGTGGTTATTATCATAGTATACATTGGGGCTTCGCAGTTCAAATATTTTACTATTCCTAAGCAACTTCAGGAAGAAGCGCCCAAGCATGCATCTTTTTGAAGTTTGTATTCTACGTTTGCTAAAATCGTTCTGCTCGTCTAATTTCTTATCTTCGTCTTGGGCAAGGTTGCTGTATGACGTCGTTTGGTGTCTTCAATTTCTGCGTCCGTTTGTGTCTTAATCCCCGTAATCTGTTGTATAAATCTCCTTTACATAATTTCAGGGAACGCTTGGTGAGTCATTACTAGCGGGGGGCGGATTGGTATGTTTGCTCCTCGAAGGCAGTGGATAGGCTGGAGCGTGAGGCGACTTTGGTGGTCTGGAAATAGTGACTTGAGCTTGGGTGTGATGATGTGGTATTTTACTTTGGGGTTGATGAAAAAAGTTGTTTTCTTTTTGTATATTAATTTAAGGTAGTGTTACGGGGGGGCAAGGACGTTAGAAGTGGCTTTGGGGAGGTGTCGGGGGAGATTTAGGAGAGGGGAGGGGGGGAGTAGGGAGGGTGGAAAGGTGGTGTGTTGTGGATCCACACCACCCCCTAGCGTTTTTATAGAGGATTTTCTCTACACGAAGGAACGGACCGAGAAGACGCAGGGGGGGAAGAGGAAGAGGGGGAAACAAAAAGAGAAGGGAACGGCGCCGAAGAGGTGGGAAGTGAGCAGAGCAAGAGGAAGAGAGAAGACAGGACAGAGGGGGGAGCGCCGGGCCCAGCAGGGAGACACGAGACCGACCGGCGCGAAGGGAAATGGGAAGGCGAGAGGAACGACTGGAAGAGAAAAGTTTTTTTTTAGGGGTGACTGAGAGGGAGACTGAAGCCGAAGGCAAACGGGGAGAAGGCGAGGGGGAGAAGACGACCACAGGACAACAGACGAGAGAGGAGGTTACGGCGGAGAAAGGAAAGGGAACCGGAAAGAGAGCGGAAACGGAAGTACGGGAGAGCAACGCAAAGGCAACGAAAGAGACCGGGAGAGGAAGAGGGGGGGCCGGGCAGAGGGAGCGAAGGAGAGGAGGAAGAAGGATCGCAAGGCAAGTAGGGAGGAGGGAGAGAAAGAAGATGGAGGAGGGCTAGGGGGGGGAGGGACGAGGGAAGAGAGAAAAAGAAGGAAGAAGGAGGAGGGGAGAGTAACAGAGAAGAAGAGAAGGGAAGAGAGGAGAGCAGGGACAAAGAGAAGAGGTGGAGTAGAAGAGCAGAGAAACAGGATTAAGTTTAGAGAGGAGAAGAGAAGGCAGGCACACAACTCACTCCCTCAATCCGACGCGAGGAGAGACGAGGTGAAGAGGGGGAAGCACCGGGGGAGTGCAAGGGAATCACCCGCGAGAGAGACAGAGGGGGAACAGGATAGAGAGTAGATAGTTGAGAAGGGGGGAGGGAGGAGAGAAGAGGGAAGAAGTAAGGAACGCGCACAGAAGAGAAAAGAGGCGCAGAGGACAGAAAACGTAGAGGGGAGCGAAAAAAGGAGCGGGGTGAGGGAAACGCTTAAGAGGGGGCAGTTTTTTTTAGAGAAGGAGACGAGTAAAGGAGATGGAGGAGAATATCCGAGTAGCATGGGGCAGAGCGGCAGGGGAGAGGAGGGAGGGAACGAAGCATACCGACAAGTAGAACATGGAGGCGCGAACAAAAGTAAGTAGGAGAAAGAGAGAGCACAGAGGCTCAACCGACAGGAACGAGGAAGGAGAAGAAAGGCGGAAGGGACAGGGCCGGAAAGCCGAAGAGGCTGAGATGTACAGAGAGGGGAGGAGGAGGATAAACACAAGACACAGGGGGGGGGAAGCAATAGGCGGAAGGTTAGAAATTTTAGAGGGAAAAGGGATGAACGGCAGGAGACAGGATGGGACGACGAAAGATCCGGGAAGAGGAAAGAGGCCGCAGGTGAGGGGGAGAAGAGAGATGAGACGAGAGAGGAGACGGGAGGAAATTTTTTTCTTCTTTATACGGACAAGGGGACAGAGAACGCAGGTGGAGAGGGAGGGTAAAAAGAAAACAAAGACGGGGACGAGAATGAACCAAAGGGGGCGGGAGCACACGAGCGAGAGAGGAAATCAAGACAGGGGGGAGGAGGACCAAGAAGTAAGCAGAGTGTAGGCTTAGGGAGACAAAAGGAGAGAGGGGCCGGACACAGAGGGCGGACAGACGAAGGAAAGTAGGAGGAAGGGTAGAAGTAACCGGAGTAACAAGAGCGCGAAGACAGCAAGGGCGGAGGGAGGAGAGGGTAAGCAGGGGCGGCAGAGGGGATAGAGGAGCAGACCAGAGGAAGGGGAAGCAGGGAAGGAGGGTAGGACGACCTACGTACAGATAGAAGAAAGATGAGAGCGAACCAGAGAAGAGGGAGGGGGAAGTAGAAGAAGTTACGGTAAGCCAGCGAGATTTAAAGACACAATTCTTAGCAAGGACTACCGGGAGAAAAAGGAGCGGCAGGAGCGATAACGGGAAAGGAGGGGCCAACACAAAACGATAGCAGAGAGACGGCCCCAAACAGAGAAAAGCGAGGGAAGAATACCGAAAACATACAGGGAGAATAAAGCACGATGCGTAAGCAAGAAAACGGAGGAAGACAGAGGGCGAGGCAACAGAAGAAGAAAGGCGAAGGAAAGAAAAGAGCGACAAAAGGGAACGAGAGACGACACAGAGACAGAAGACACGGAGGCGGGAACGGAGAAGCGATGGTGGCGGAGGAAGGGGAGAGTAGACACGCAAGACGGAAGAGAGCAAGCGTTCGCGAGGTGCACAGACCACGCACGAAGTTAGGAGAAGCAGGGGGAAGCAGCACAAACGGAAGAGAGAGGCGGAATAGAAGATGAGAGTAGAGGGAAGAAGCTAGAACATGACAAAGGGGCAGGCGCGAGAGCGGAAGCAAAGAACAGCGAGGGCGGGAGCGCAGAGGTAACAGAAGAAGAATAGAGAAAAAGGAAGCGGAACGGGGACAGAGCCGAAGGTCGAAGGAGGGGAACTGAGGCACAAAGGGAGCTGACAGTAAAGGGGAAGAAAGTCAAGAGAGAGGGAAGGGGAGGGCAGAGACAGGAGGGAGGAACAGAAGGGGGAGTTAGGGAGCCGGCGGAAGTAGGTACGGCTGGGGAGGGGGAGCACAGCATACGAGGGCGGAGGGTAAAGGGAAGGAAGAAGGGAATGAGAGTACGCGCAGGACGAGGGGACACGGAAGGGGCAGACCGCGAAGGAGGGTTAGCGGGGGAAGCCCCGGAGGAGGGAGAAAAGAGGAAGGTTAGGTAATTTAAGGCAGGGGTGAGGGGCGGCCAAGCCGATTCGCACACGCACAGCGGAGAGCGTCAGGAACGATACGGATTAGTCCGAGGACCACTATTCGACCAAGAAGGATCACGGCAGACGACGTGCGGGAGAGGGAGGTTGCAGCACGCCCTACGAGCATACCGGCTGCGCACCATCGAACGGGACTCTGGGCGCTTCTCACGCTTTCTGCTTCCTCCTGCCCCTGTTCTCTTCGCCTCTCTTATAAATCCTTCTCACACGTCTCTGCACTTCTCACACGTTTTCATCCTCGTGCGCACCGGTTTACCCTTCCCCTTCGGCCTTTCTCCTTTCTCATGCTCAATTGTTCTATGTCATCTAGTGTAATATCAGTCAGAGTTGCGGACCCCTTGTTGCCAAGAGTTGGCTTCAGGCGACTAACAGTCTGAGGCGCTCTGTTTTATGTTATTTGATTTGCTACTTTTTAACATGCGCGCTGGTGACTACGCGTTTTTTCACCAACGTGAACCAGTGTTTTAGGAAGAAGGATAATAGAGTACGACCGATTTTAACTGCGAGCGAAGTAGTTTATGTCGCATTGTTTTTGTTTGTTAAGAGCCATACACAGAAACAAAGGCAAGCGTGGCACGTCGATCTAATGGCTAGCTGTGAGAGCGATGTTATGTTTTTAACAATGTCTACGTTCAGATGAAAAGTCTCAATTAATATACAGTGTGTCATGTTTCCCCTTCTTATAGTTCTATTGTACATGTTCCTTAACAGTCGACATCAGTTTGTGTAGGCCCTTCAACTTAAAAATATATTTCTCGTCTGTCCAATTTAACTTACGTTCTTTGTATGGAATTGTTTGTGTTTAATGGTTGTGCAGAATTATTACAATGTGCTCGTATTCGATACAACATGTATATTGTTGGTCAACTATTCAAGTACGAAGACAGTTTTCCCGCACCAGTATTCCCGCAGAAATAAGAGAAAGTGCGGTTCTTTTGGCAAAAATTCAAGCGTGCATCTGTTTTATTTGAATATTTCTTCCTACATTTTATATAAGCCGGTACTTTTATTTATCAGGTTTTCTTCATATGTTTAACTGGGCGTCACTAACATAAAAAACATTGCATTTTTATTGGACCGTTTACCGTCTGCGTTCGTAGTGAATATTTTTTTTATATACCTTATTGCCACTATCCTGGCTCCACGTCCAAACATATCTGTTGTCAATTGGGGTTCTATATGACCAGCCCATCCAGCCTCAATTTTGTGTATTAAGGTTTCTTTAGTCTTCATCTTTATAGGCGAGTTTTTTTTCTTACTCGTTCATCTGCTGGATCCTCTTTGCCTACTCCAGCGAACATACTTCTTATGTCATAAAGTGTTGGTCGAGGTAAAAGCGCGACCCGGTTATACAAGTTCAGACTTGCCATTTATTGCAACAGTCAACCTTCTAATTTTTGGATTATTATAATGCTTCTGATTCTCTCTGATCACGGAAGTTGTTCTTTCAGTATACAATGAACAAAAATTCCTTTTATAGACTTCAGAGATGATTTAGATTGTATGTTCAAGTGTGTGTCGCACTTGTATTAATTTTATGTAATGGCGTGTCATATCTCTTTCATAATTTAATAACTGTTTTAGTTTTAACTGGGTTAAGATTGTTATGGCAGTTCAGGGTTAGTATACACGTCAAAATCTAAGAGTAATGTCG
This sequence comes from Conus ventricosus, assembly GCA_018398815.1. NCBI lineage: Eukaryota > Metazoa > Mollusca > Gastropoda > Neogastropoda > Conidae > Conus > Conus ventricosus. The sequence goes on from JAFLJL010013353.1 coordinate 11,991, forward strand.
ACTGACTGTGTATTTAGCTAAAAGGGTCTTCAGTCAGAACTGTCAGAATCCGCTAAGGATCACATTGTCAGTTCATAAGTAAAGTTTCTCATTTTTTTTAGTGCGCCTTGGTTATTATGGCATATTGCGTCTTAAAACGCTCATAATCTAGAGGGATTGCTGAATCTGTGCAAATGCTTCTGATTACATGCATCTTAATTTAACATCATTTCTTTGCATACTCTGCTCCAACTATGTTGACTTGAGGCCGTTTGGAACGGTGTATTCCCTGATTAAACTTTCTCTTTTATTTCTTTTTAGGCGACATAAATCAGTATAGGAGGGCAATATAGGTATGCCTCGCTTAGACAAAGAATTCTCTGCCCTCCAGTGTGATTACCATTGTTTAACGAGTGCAATGCCTATAATTAGCAACAACAGTTGCATTAGGTTCTGTCGATGTAATATTCGATTTTGAATGATAGTTAGACACACCTATAGTGCATGGCATTTTAACATCGGTTCAGGCCAAAGATACAGGTACAAACTTAAATGTTACAAGTTTGTTCAGGCTGAACTGTTGATGGAGTAATTTTACACTAATTACAGTCTGCCTTATCTCCTTTCTACGCCATGGGGTTCCTTCTCTTTTCTGTATGGATCGAGGTTCGCAACCCGTTTATGAGGTCATTTGTTATGAACCAAAAAGAATAAAATAAAAATATGGTTGGAAGGATTTTGATCGCGGTTTATACTATTGAAGAAGACTGATAGATGAACAAGCACTAGGCCCCTCATTGCATGAATGATTCTAGAAGGTGCAGCTGCAGGCCTCGGAAGTGGGGTTAAGCTATTACGATTGCTAGATAGATAGAATTGAATCTTTATTTGTAATATGGGGCGAGAGCAGCCAGGTGCACTTAAGGTTTCTGATTTCCCAACAGATAAAATTTTCTTTTGTTATGTTAGAACCAGTAGGAACAGGAGGTGGTCGGCTTACTGCAAAACCAGATCCCAACCAACAGTTTTTAAGCCTGGACCACTATTCTTCAGAGCACTCTCCCTGTTGTTGACCAAAGGCAAATTAAACTTATATTGACGATTAAGGGCCTGAGGCTGTTGTCTTTTTCAGAACTTGGGGGACATAGAGTTGCCAACTCTCAAAGCTGAAATACAAAACATACATCTTCAAGAAATTAAAGCGTAACTGCAGTTATACTAATTAGCTGAAATTGAAACGAGTTTTTGTGGGAGAACAATTAAAAACAATTGAGCAACTATGAATACTCTCCGAGCGCACACGAAATTGAGGCTCTTAGGAGTGAAAAAACAATAAGATTAGGAGCGAACTTCGAGGGTTTTAAGGATGCTTTTACAACTGTAATGGGAGGCAATAGCGCCAATTTTGGATAAAAACTTGACGAGCTAGATGAACATAAATAGAAGAAGGGATAAAAATATAAATGGCTGATGCAGATGATATCAATTTAGGGCGAGAAGAAAAGGCTAGGAAGTACAGCAGAAATTACACGGATTTTATGGTTTGCTAATGGGTAAGCCAGAGTTAGAAATGTGTCTACTAACAGAGCGCAGATAGCTGCGCATACAAGCAGATTCAGAGAAAAACTATAATACTGAATACTTTATGAAAAATACGACCGCTAGCTGACAGGATTAAGGACTCTGTTCAGGGAACGGGGATTACAATAGTAGTATATTAACAGCTGTTGGGTTTTTGCTTGTCTTCTACTAATCGTTTACGCTTTAACGGGCAGTGCGCAACTAGGCTGTAGCGCCTCCAACCCGCAGCCTGGTAGAGTTGGATTAGAAATTCAAACCTGCTGCTTCTAGCAAACTTATTAAAGAAGTTAGCAGCCAAAGCGCTTGAGCTCTGCCGGCATAATCTAGGGCTGTGGTTGTCAGTTGGGTTTTGTCTTTCTATAGGCAAAGCTTGCTGGTTTTATGGCTGACCATATGTGGACCGTTTGCGAGTGCCTAGCTTGCTGGATTAATTTTTAGTGAATAAAAAGTATGTGCCAAATCACAGTAATAGTTAAATATACAACAAGTGGCTGTCTTTACGCTAGTATGACTGTCAGTGTGAGGCAGTTCAATGGCGGAAAACCAGTGCTTTCTGGGCTAGCTTCTTCTGGCTGTGGGCTGATTTCTGGCTGTGGTTTCGCCCTTTTTTATGGGCTACGGTACTTCTCTGTAAAATTGATGCGATGCGGGGCTTGTGTTTAAGAATGTATGTGCCATTAGTCTTGGGCGTCTCATGATATGTGGATTTCTTTGTATAATTCTGTCATCAGGCCTAGCTGTAGTCTAAGGTCAGAGGGTTGGTAATTGTTATAATCAGATTAACCTACAACAAATTCAACCTTTGAACCTGCATGTGCAAGAAGTCTTGATACCTCTTGTATGCTGGCAGGAATCAATGCAATCATGCAGAGTTATGAGCATCTTCTAATTTTGCTAGAAATTGTTTTCAGGCATCAATCCATGTTGATGGTTCGACTTTGCTAGACTTTGGTCTATGCTTGCGCTCCTATATTCACACCAATTCGTTACTGTCCTAATGGAGTCATTGAGTCTTTGCAATACTGGCTCTGTTAGGCCTTTACTTTTATCTAAGATAAAGGTGTCCAAGCAATCGGGTGTTTTTGTTTATGGATCACACGATCCTTGTTTGTCTGGTTTTAAAAAGAGGTGTTGGCCAGCTGTAGCATAACGTATTTTCACTACGTTCCGCTCAACCAATTACAATGTGCCTAACCCTTGATTTGCCGGTCTAAACTTTGTCCCTATAATCAGTTGCACGGATCCATGTTAAATTCGTTGCAGATTCTTTCAGATGCTTTTATTTGTCCATTGGGATTTTAAATGGATTATTAAACGCGTTTGTCGTTTAGGTAGCGGCAATCGTGTTATGTTCTGTTAGTATTCGTCATGTACTGGTAATAAAAATGGCAGTTTATCTACTTGAACGTACTAAAAGATTGGGTGGGGCGGGGGTTATTAACTGGGTTGCATATTGTATAAACTACCCGCAGCAAGTAGGTGCGCAGTAAATGGCAAAATTTATTGATTCTGGAATAATTAGCCATAGGGTGTGAGATGACCTGCTGATGGCAATATGTCACTCTTTAGTGGCGTGATTTAATTATATAGTTAGTGGGTTTAAACGTCTGACTTGGTAGCCATATGTTTCGGCAAATGCCATTGTTAGGTAAACTGAAGGTCTAAAGTTTGGGGTTATAATACGCTCCTACATTGTAAGCCAGCATGTTCAATTTATTTAAAGCTACCACTTTTTTAAATTTGTTTTTAATTAGATTTTTTTTAATCTAAGTGATATAAAAGATGTCGCATCTATATTAAAACATACACATAAACAAAGTGTGTTCTTAACGTACCCAATTGACTATAGGCGTGGTAATTATAGGGTTGCCTTTAGAGAAATTGGGTTTAAAGTTATGTGGATTAACATATCTAAAAGCTCAAAATAAATGGATTAATGTTATTGATGATCAAGGCAATCTATTATATCATTTAAAAATTACCATGAGGTGTATACAACTGTTGAAGGTATTTAGCACTCTTTGGCAGTAAGTTAAAATAAAAGATGCCAAATATTTATTATTAATTTAATTTTCCAGTAATTTTGAAGAATAAAAAGGGAGTATGTTTTTTCCTAGATGCCTTTCTCGAATTTTGGGCTTTATAATAGTGGTGATATCTATAGCTTCAGTACTCATCAGGCATTGTAGATGGGGCATTTATGAGTTTTTTGTAGAGACCTGACGATTTTCTCGTAAATACCATATTTTGTATGTCAAGTTTCAAGAGTAAAAACAGGTGTTCTATTTTGTTTGCCCGGCTATCCATTCTACAGTTTTAAAGGTTTGGCTACCAACTAGGGCAGGGTTCTTGCGAGTATCAGTTATATACGTTTGACGGAGAGTCAGTCATATTTAAAGATTTAATTTAGCGAGATTATAAATTCATTGGATGTAAAACTAACTAACCAAGATGGAAGGACAACGTTGTTTGTTCTGATTTATTGATAGTAGGAGTGGAAAGTAGAGCGTGCGATAAGAAAATTAGTAAGGGCTCAGTCCCGCGGACGTTAATTACGTTGGAAATGAGTATGTTAAAATTACGGGGTCACGATCACCCAAGTGATTCTGCACGGAAAACCCGTTTTAATTTAAAACACTTATTTCGCGAATTTTTAGAGGTTTTGGGTTGTGTTATTTTTGTTCAAAAACTGGTGGTAATTTTGGTCTAAAAGTGAACATGAGCATGGACGTGATTTGTTATGTGAAAAAGGGGGTTTTCGGGCAGAATCACAAGGGTGGTCGTGAACCCCGTATTTTACATTCTCTGCGTGCCCGTGCGTGCGTGTGTTGGTGTGTGTGTGTGTATGGGTGTGTGTGGTGTGTGTGTGTGGGTGTGTGTGTGTGTGTGTGTGTGTGTGTGTGTGTGGGTGGGATGTTGTATGTGTGTGATGTGTTCGTTGTGCGGGGTGCGCGTGAGTGCGGTGCGTGACGTGCGTGCGGTTGCATGTGTGTGTGTGGGTGTGTTGCTGTGTGTGTGTGGGTGTGTGTGTGTGTGTGTGTGTGTGTAGTGCGTGTATGTGTGCGTGCGTGCGTGCGTGCGTGCTGTGCGTGCATGGTGGGTGTGTGTGTGTGTGTCGCGTGCGTGCGTGCGTGCGTGCGTGGCGTGCCGTTGTGTGTGTGTGTGCGTGTTGTGCGTGCGTGCGTGCGTGTGTGTGTGTGTGTGTGTGTGGTGTGTGTGTGTGTGTGTTGTGTGGCCCGTCGTGTGTATGGGTGTGTGTAGTGTGTGTTGTGTGTGTGGTGTGGGGTGGGTGTGTGTGTTGTGTGTGTGTGGGGTGTTTTTTTTGGGGGGCTGTGTGTGTGTGTGGTTCAATACGACTGCTTTGTTGGGGAGGGAGTGACACAAAATGATCTCTTCATCCAGGACTGTCGGCCCTGGCAACAAAACATGTTTGTTTGTCTATGTTTTCTAATGACAACAATCTCTCACCCACACTGTCGGCCCTCTGCCACAACATGTTTGGTTGTCTAGGGTTTCTAAATACATCTGTCCTTTCACCCAGACGGTTGGCTCTTGCCACCATTATGTCTTCCTCTATTTTCTAATGTTCACTAATCTAAGGTAAGTGGTTCTTGGACAAGATTACATCATTCATGGGTTTTTTTTTTCCAGGTCTGTGCAGGCACAGGTTGGAATCCCACCACAGCAGGCGTGACTCAGCCATTGTTTTCTGGCAGGTTTGATCAGCTTTCAGTCTAGTGTGTACATTCCACGAAACTTCGTTATGATGGCCAGTTTTCTCTCAGCAAAAGCACGTTCAATTCTTGAAAATTTATCTGGCTTCTAATTATAGTTTCCCAAACCTGGCACCACATTAGCATGCTCAATACCCTGATTCCCTTTTGCTGGATGTCAATCTGATTCACTTGAGCATGATGACTATGAGGGACACAGTTACCGGTAAAACTCAGCATGGATTCCGACTCCTTTCAACTTACATCAGGTCCGAGTGGGCTTTTTGCCATTGGAATGGTCTGAAAGGAATACCAGCGGTCGGTGTGATAGAGAGAATCATGTGTACAATGATAATAATGATGATAGTGTTCGTCACCAGTGTGAAGATGGGACCACAACCACTTCACTTTCTACGTCCTGCCTTTCATTGTCTCATATGGTATTACAACGGCGGCTAGAGGACGGTTATTGGATAGGACAAAATTTATACAACTTCGTTCCCAAAAGAGCACAATGGGTCCAAATTATTCACAAAAGCACCGTGAAAAACTATATTGATTCATGTATGCCCAACTCAAATAATCCTAATTTTGATGCATCAACAAAAATAAAACCAATTCGAGAATGAAGGGTGAAGAAAGGTAATCTTGCAAATGCATCTATAAAAAGATAACAGTGTCCTTTAACAGGCAAATGCCTCTCAACAATGTTTGTATATCAAGCCAATGGGCATCAGAGAATGTAAAATAATACATATTTCTAGGGATTACTTGAAAACCATTTCAAATCCGAATATGCTAACCACTTCTGTCATTCAATAATGGAAATATACAATATCTCGGTTTTGATAATGAGGGAGGGAACAGTATAAGCGATAAACAGTAATCAAGTGGGGTTTGTTTCGGATACATTTAGGAAGGATTACCTAACATCCAGAGTAACTTTTATTCAAGGATGGTACAGCCTGTTAAACTGGTATATCTAAAGTCCGTACAAGATACACAAGGACGTAACAACATATCAAATTGGGGGGGAATAAATCTGCGCAGGCCATCAACTGAACTGTCTTCTTAGTAATGATTGGACAAAAGATTTGGAACTTAAGGGGGGAGAGGGCGAGAGTGGGAGGGAGGGGGGGGGTGTTTGTTGAGGGAGTGAACAACGGCACATGAAATTTAAAAAAAAAGCAAAAGTTACTGATATGAAAAACTCTTCACGTAGCTGCATATGGGAACATCGCAATCCCTTTTGAGGGCCTGTATATTTGTTTTGCCTGCTTACGAGGCCTTTCGTCCTCTGTGTTAGGTTTCCTTTTGGGAACAAAACATAACTACCACTAGGTTTATGATTCATAGTTTTCTGTCTACCTCCGTCATTTTCATTTATGATTTTGCTTTGATTAAATTGAGGTTTATTTGTTTTTGTTTCTGTCTGTCTGTGTGTTTGTCTTTTGATCTCTCCCTTGCATCTTTGGGTGGTTCCACTTTGGCTTCAAGACTGGACAGATCAGCTTAATAGTAATGTTTATTGTCTTGAGTTTTACAGCATCTTGTTTTACCTCCCCACTCTTTCATTTGGTTGCATTTGACTACTCGTCACTGGCTGCTTTTGGGGTGATATTGGATTCTCTTTTTGCTCCCTCTGGGGGTGAGAACACCACAGTGTTATGGACTGTGGTGTGTCTATATTAAACCGCCGGGGTGAGCCTGAACAACCAGGCCGTTGTGTCTCCCTGTTGAGTCCGACCAGAGGACGAAAGGCCCTGGAGCTGGCAATACATAATTTATCTGCCTCAAAAGGGATTGCGATGGTTCCCATATGCAGCGAGTGAAGTGTTTTCTTCATCTGTAACTTTTTTTTTTAATTTCATGTTGTCCAGTTTCTCCATCTTCAAACTCCACACCCAACCACCCCTCCCCTCCTTATGTCCAATTCTTTGCCCTAGTCATTACTATGAAGACAGTTCAATTTGTTGGCCTGCGCTTGTTTTTCCCCCACTATTAGTTTGTTAGTATGTGTATTTGTCTGACTTTATTCAAGAGTTAAAAGGCTGTGCCAGTCTGGAATAAAAGTTACTCTGTGTTAGGTTTCCTTATGGGAGCAAAACATACCCACTTGTTTACTGTCTAAATAACAAAAACCAAACAGAAAAACTGAGCAAATACATTTGGAACTCATTTATAGCGCATCACCATCAACAACATTTCAAATAAGATGCTATTTATGTCTAAACTGAAAATTGGTTATTATTATGCAAACCACACTTAGCTACCTTAAAACACTAAAACTGAAATAGTAATCAAATGCAGGCACAAGTGGATATCGTGGTTGGGTACACAAACCAAGATATATATCAGAAATCAAAAAAAAAAAAAAAAAAATAAAACAAGTGCAATCTACCTGCACGTGAAAAACATACAATAAACTGGAGCCCCACACGCTATTTATTACACGGACAGGTGGGTGTACCAATGTATTCCTTCCTGACGCAAGCCCAGCTTAAAACAGTGCTGTAGATGATTTTAGATTAGTTTTTCACTCTTAACCTTTAACAACATATTTATATATATACTATATAATATTTATTTATATATTTATATATATATATATATATATAGTATATTTAGATATATATTATGTTTGAAGTAAAACCCTGTTGACTTGCTGGACAACGCTCCAAGGACGAAGAGTGCTGGATTTAGGCATTAGTTTAAGCACATGAAGTAATAAACTCCCGCACTTCCTTCCCACTCTACAATAATCTTCATTTCTTTAAAGCTTTCGACGTTATTTTCAAGGCTTCTTCAGGAGGCTGCAAAGAAACACATTACATAAACTGGATTAAAATTCCCACTATAGATTATAAATATGTATTTGATATTAAGAGGGAGATGAGGGCGGGGGGGGGGGGGGGGCGGGCCGGCGGGGAAGGGGAAGGCCGGGGCCGTGGGGGGGGGAGAGATAAGAAATATCCGGGGGGTTGTGGGGGTAGGGAGGAACAATGTTCCCTGGGATGACCCGGGTAAGGGGAAAACACATGGGGAAGGGAATTCACAGGGAAAGGGACCCAAAATGGTACCACAAATCTTGTAAGGAATATGAGGGGGGGGGGGGGTGGGAGGGGGAGCGCGGAATGAAGTGTGGAGTAGAGTGCGGTCGGGTGGGGGGGGGGTGGGGGGGGGGGTGGGGTGCTACATCAAGAGAGAGAGGCCGGGAGCAGTGAGAGGACTCGAGAACGAGAGACAGATATGAAGTCAAAAACGAGATAAGAATAGAAGAAGTGGAAGGGGGGGGGGGGGGGAGAGTAGTGCAACAACGCGAGTTGAAAAAATTAGAGGTTGGTAAGGCGGAAGGAGGGGTTTAGGAAAGCAGAGAACTGGTAGGACAAGGTGAGTGAAGGAGGATACAAATTATGGGGAAACTATTGGACAGTGTTGGTTTATTAATAGTTGTAAGAATTATCATGACTGTACGTATGATAATGATGGTTGATGTTATAGGAAGGGGGAAAAAATGTGGCCTACATTGTGTGTCATGCTTTTAAAGGATAATTATATATCAGTATTATTTGGCCAGTATAACTTTGTAACAGTTAGAAGTTGTAACAACAAATTTTATTCATGATACAGTAAAAACTTAATTTAGAAAAGGCTTTATTACACTATTAGTTGTGTTCATACAGTGATAATTAATAGAGTCGATGTCCAATAGGTGCGGTTAACATATCACATTTGATAGTGGAGATTTAATGTCTTTATTTGTTTTGTTTTGTTTTGGTTTCTTTCGCTTGTTAGTTGTTTGATGATGATGACGAGTGACGATACTGATGGTATTTAAGATGTGTTTAGAATACTGATAGGCAATATTGATATATAAGTAATATGGTAAATAATTATTGTTAGTGGAAAGGTCGTTTTCACCCTGGTCAGCTACCCGCCTGCCTCAAGCTGGGCAGCCAACAAGGTGCTGACCCACCTCCAGTTGCCGGCCTCAAGCAGGGCAGCCAATCAGGCGCTGACCCGACACAGTCTACCTACCTCAAGCAGGGTGGAGCAACAAGGTGCATGACCCACACAGTCTGCATGCCTCAATGAGGTGCCTGGAGATCAAGGGTTAGACCGAGAGAGCGATTTGTAAGCCCTGTGGGATGGGTCAAGGATTAGAGACTGAAGAGCGCCGACTGCATGGAGTCGTCATTCGACCAGTGCAAAACTCTCTCCGCGCGAATCCACATCTCTATGGTTCACACAATCCTCTTCTGGCCAACAAAACATCCTTAGCGGTCTACGAATCTACATTTGTTCTACAGTGGAGGCTAGGGCATCAGTTCTACGAAAGACTGCGAAGCCAAGATCTGCAGTGGTTATCTAAAAGAAACAACTGCTTTTGCTCGCGGGTCTTCTACGCTTCAGGGATTGGTTACTGACCACTGATCTGGCCCCGCGGCTTCGGCCCGCGGCGGTTCAGTTGCAAGCCCAACGAGAATGGACAGGAAGGTTACTTGAGCTTTGCCTCCGTCCATGACCTATGTTTCGCGAAACCTTCTTCGCCCCAAGCCCACACCCAGATCCCAGATCCTCCAGATCCGGTCACTGCGATCAGATGGACACATGATCACCGTTAGACCTTGCCTGAACTGCACCCGCAAAAACGGACTCTGTACTCTCCCAAGAACGCAGACGGGACGCCTCCACCTGCGTTACCTTAGAAGTATTCTGGCATCACTTGGCAGGACAGCATCACATAACAAGGACGTCACTGGTAGAGGCGGGGTGCCTAAAGAATTGCGTTCGACACCAACTGAACTGAGACCGTGCTTCACCTCTAACAGATACAGAGCATGCCGCCTCAAGGATTGGTCTTCAGCCACAGCATGGCTGCTTGCAGTTAAACATCTGACTAATCCACGCCGCAACAACTTTGTCTGCTAGTGACAGACGGGGGCCTTCAACCAAGTTTATCTAAAAGTTTACGCGGTGGATCTCTGCTGGAACAACATGGAGCTGGAGCAGTTCTCAAACGATGCCTTCTTTAAACAATGGAAAGAAGATCGTTTTTATTTCGGAAAATACAGATCCATATTTACCGCAGAGGTTTACTACTTTCTTATGGGTCTACTTCATCTACTTGATTTCCCTAAACAATGTGTTTACAGTTCCCTTTTCTGTATTGATCAAGCTCTGTTGTATATGATCTTTGCAAATAAAAACTCTCCAATGAAACCGCATCGTATCGTTCAAACCAATACTTATACATTATTCCACTTTTGATTTTTTATTTATTTTATGTTATTTTTTATTTTAGGTAGTTGTTACAACCAATCACGATTGCAAATCCCACAAGCGGACTCATGAACATGGACCAAATGGATATCCATGTGTCTGTGGCAATGCGTTTCGCTACACCCGTTGCATGAAGATCTACAGTAACAAAGATGGGATGTGTGAAGATCATCTGAATGAGACTGCCAGCGCCACTGCTCAGCAGATAAGACGTCGGAAAAGACCAAGCGCCACGGATTTAGAAACCACCAGTGCACATGGGACATCCACGCTGTGGGTTCGGATGCATGATTTTTGCACTGGCCCTCGTTGCCAGGCGCCTGAAACCTTCAACCGGACACGAGCAAAACGAACTGAAGATTGGGAGATCCCTGGGATGCAAAATTCGTTCAATGACTCGATGCATGATTAGGGAAATGAAAATGCACCCTGGAACACAAACTAGCCACTCCACACTAGGGGGACAATTTGTGTATGCCGCACCTGTAGAGGTCAGCCTATTGGAGCAAACTACCCAAAGAGAAAAACACCTCCAAAGAAATCCAGATGCAAGAAAAGATGGATCAAGTTTCAGGTCCAAAAGAAATAACCTCAAGAGAAAATGATAGACCGCACTGCAGGTGATAAACAAGGCTTGGAAAAAAACTGTGGATGACCTGTAAGAAAAGCACAGCGCCCTCAGCAAAGCGGGGATCTGCGAGGAAGAGGAAGACGAGCAAAAGAAAAGGGCATCAAGAGCGCTTCATTCAGCAGACACATTTTCAGTTTGCCAGAACACTGTGTGAGCAGTCAAAATCTGGGACCCTACGTGTGGACAAAGGAGTTCTTGAGCAGCATCTGAGGAAAACATACTCTGACTAACAGAGCAAAGCACCACTCGACATTCAAGGTCTGGTGTGGCCAACCAACCCTGAGGTACAGCTCCAACGTTGGCGGAAATCAAGAAAGTGGTCGACAAAGCCAGAGCCAAATCATCACCAGGGTCAAACGGAATACCTTACCAGCTTTACAAGAAATGTCCCAAGGTGCTGGAGTGGCTCCACAGGCTGCTGCGATCGGCTTGGAGAAACCAGAAGATCAGTGGCCAGTGGATGACGGCAGATGGTGTGTACATCCCCAAAGAGCAAAACTCAAGTGACATCAGCCAGTTCAGGCCAGTATCACTACTGAACGTCGAAGGGAAAATCTTTTCTCTGTCATGGCAGCAAGGCTGACTAAGTACCTGATGGAAAACAAGTACTTGGATGTGTCAGTCTTCTCCCAGAGCCAAATGTTCGCCTGGGCCAAATTGAATATCAAAGCTGCTGCATAAGAAATGTCCCAATGTCCAGGAGTGGCTCCACAAAATAATAAAAACGGCATGGAGGACATTGAAGGTAAGCAGCCAAGGAATGATAGCTGATGGAATGTATATTCCAAAGAGCAAACTCGACTGACATCAACCAGTACAGACCAATGAACGTCGAGGGGAAAACTGTTTCTCTGCCATTCCAACCCAGACTGACTAAATAACCAACATAAAGGAATACTTGGGTGCGTCAGTCCAGAAGGCGACACCCAGGCATCTTTGGCTGTGTGGGACACACCACTAGGGTTTGGGAAGCAGTCCAAAGAGCTAGGACAGAGAAACGTGGTGTGGTTCGATCTGACAATGCCAATGGATCAGTTCCACACAAGATGGTTCGCCTGGCACTCGAAATGTATCATGTCAAAGAACATCTGAAAAAGGCTGATGAAGTTCTTCCATGGCTTTTGAATGAGGTTTTCCTCACAAGAAAAACACCAGATTGCATTAATCTGGAAACAGGCATTACAATGGTTTGTGCAATTTATCTGACGGTGTTTGCGTTGGCACTAGGGTCATCTTGAAAGATGCCATGAGCGTGCAGGTTAGACAGACCCATGGGAAAGACGCCAAATGCCTGTTCTAAAAGTCTTCATGGATGATACAACATGCCTTCCACCAAGGAAGACAAGGCACACAAAATGCTGAAGCAGTTAGACAAGTTATTCCTTTCATCCAGGTTTGACTTCAAACCAAGAAATAACAAAGCTAAAACAGTCAGAATCTTTACAACACATTAACAAACAACAACAACAACAAA